>NIPM01000810.1:0-45886 GCA_002738285.1 Holacanthella duospinosa | reverse complement strand
TCATGTTTCAAGTCAATATTTGTTTGCATGAATTTTTGTTTCAGTTAAATATAATTAGTTATGCATATGGGACTAAATTTTTGAAGCCTCGGTTATAATTCTAGAATATTAATGATCATAGTGAAAATAGGTTGAGGAAGCAACTAANTGAAGCCTCGGTTATAATTCTAGAATATTAATGATCATAGTGAAAATAGGTTGAGGAAGCAACTAAAATGGCAAGAAATATAGCTAAGAGATATTTTTTGGAATGTAAGAATGAAAATAAATTTATCTATTTACTATCCATAAAATATTTATTAGCTGTATTTCTTGCCATTTTAATTGCTTCCTCATTCTATTTTCACTATGATCACTAATATTCTAGACTTATAATCGAGGCTTCAAAAATTTTGTCCCATATTTTTAGACTTTGGGATTTCGATATCGACTTGGATATCGATATCAATCACTAGATACAACCTTCTCCAGCAAAAAATTCAAACAATGGAATGCCCCTGTGCATTTGCCAGTCTTGTCTGCGGTACAAGGAGACACTGCATCAAACATAAATATGAATTTCCTTCTAATATAGTTTATTACAAATCAATAGTCAATTCCTATAAGCTTCACTTAATTTCTGTATTATGATTTCCAATTTTGAATTTCCACCAAGTTTATGGATCTCAGCATTTACCAATCCTTCAATTGTTAGCAGAGTTTCTTTTGTATAATTGAACGAATCAGTTTTCTCTAACAAAGAAAGAGCGAATTTCTTTAACTCTATTTCAGTAGTTTTTTGACGTAATATATCTAATCGAGTAAAATCAGAATTAAGGTGATATACTTGTAATTTGATTGTTATCGGGACTTTTATGGATAGAATGGATGATAGGAAACGAGTATTTCCCTTCAGTAAAATCTTCGCAAAATCCTTTATTCTCTTGAAACTAATCATAGGATAATATTTCGAAAAATACTGTGACATCTTTAAGATTTATATAATCGTCTCTAATCTGAAAAAGCTTACCGATTAAATTAACTAAATGAACACAATCTCTAAACGAAAAAAATGATTTATACTGATATTACATAGTAGCATCAGAAGCCTCTTGCATTAATTTCACTGCAAGTCTAAGCAATCCACTAGTTTCTAATAATTCCGATTAAATACTCTTAATACTGTTATTGATCATAATAAAATATTCTTCTTCACTTGGACATAAACTATTTTCTCTCCAATAAAGATCCATGCCTTGGCCTTTATGAAGATTCAACATTTCCTCTAATAAATATTAATACCATGATGTAGAAAACCAGTATAAATTTTTAACATGTTGAAGTTGTTCAGTTTTGTCAACTCTTCTAAGGCTTGAAAATAAACATAATTAGCGCAATTTATCGTTATTGGTATTCCATAGATTCTATGGGACACTAAAATGACATATTAGAAAAAATATTATATGCCTGGTTGTCCTCTTCTCAATAAAGAATTGTCTTCAACATCATCAATACTATATAAAAATTAAACTAAAAACAGGAGAACAGTAACGAAGCATTATGTAGCAATTCTATTACTTTAGATATGGTTTTTAAGATTTCAGAATTTAAGGGTATCCATTCCGTAAATGCTTCTATTAGTTTAGTTCGGGTATTCTTTCCGGGTATTTCACTTAAATATCTATATGGTTCTAATATTGCTTTATCGATTTCCATTTATGGAGTAAAATTAATATCGTCACTGACTTTTTGAAGAGTTCTAAAATCGAATGTTTGCAAAAACTTTCAAAGAGTTTTTGATATTGTTTTTGTGAGTATATGAATAAAAATTTACTATATCAGAATATGAGATTTATTGCTAACAGGTGCAATTTTACACTTCCTTGAACAAAATCGATTAATTCAGAACTGTTTATATAAACACAATAGTTTCTAACCAATCCAATATTTAGATATTGTTAAAATGATCGATATATTGTATAAAATAAATATATATCAAACAACCATCTGTATTTCATATTGTTATATTGTAAGTATAGAGATTGTATCTCGACAAAATGGTCAATTTTCTATCCAATATTTTCATGTCGACAATAACATCATCGTTCAGATTGATCTTGTTATTGAACCAAGGAAGATTAACCACAGCAGATGGGTACTCATTGTTATCTATATCGTATATGATGATCTAAGAAATGAAATATTATATTACTTGTCGTTTTATTTCATCTGGAAAACATATAAATGTCTTGATCTCTTTGTCTGTTTCAGAGATAGGTCGAAATAGGAGCGTTTTAGAACATGTTTTTTGAGGTGCATTGAAGGTCATGTCGAGCAATAGTTCTTTTTTGAAGGAATCGGTGTCTTCAAATCCAAGATATATCTTCAATACAACGTGTCTAGATTTTGTAAAGTTCATGTTTCGCATTGAAATAAGAATCAGATCATCTTCCAAATGATTTATAGATGTAAATTGCCATTCGCTAAACTGCGAAGAATTTTGACTCGCCAAAACAAAGGTTTCATTTTTAGATAAGTGGTTTGATGAGCCTGGATTAGCTTGGCTGTTATTGATGTTCAAGCCAATGATAAAAGCACAAGAATAACTAGACGCAAGAATAAACGACTGTTCATTATCGTTTTCTTTGCCACTTATAAAGAATATAGAATGTATAGGACTTCTCATAATTGATTCCAAGCTAAACTCCAAGTCTACAAATAAACCAGATATTATTATATCACACTCCAATATTCTTCCATCATTAAGTCCACAATATATCAAATTTGGCTTTTTAGTATTCCAACAGATACATTGAGATATACTTGGTAATTTTAATGTACTAATTTGTTAATAAAAGCAGACATACCTCAAAATGGATGCAGAATTATAACCATTCCAAAGCAAGATCATTCCTTCTGTAGAAACAGAGCAAACAGGTAGTGCATCATCAGATAAATAAGGATGAGGAGCATTAGAATAAATTTGCATATTAGTGATGATAGAAGTATTTAAAAGCGAAAAAGAAGATCTCATATCACGTTCTACAAGAGATAACTTTGTAAGGCATATATTCTTCATCGTCCGCTTCGTATTTACCACGCTAGGCCTATGACTTATAAAGTACAAGCTTTGACTCTCATCGTATTCGATTTGTTTCGCTTGATAATCGGAAAACAAGAATACAGAATCGATTAAATCAAATAATTCTGATTTTGAAGTGTCTGCTTTAAGTTTCTCAGCTAAAGAAAATGGATTCACGGTCTTAAGTCTAAAGATTAAAGAATCTTTTTACTTTTTTATATCGTTCATTAGTATATTGATCGTTTCTTTGCATTCTTGTACTTCAAACTATAAATATTCACTTAAAAATGGTACCTGTAATACATTATTAGCAAATTCTTCTTTATTCAGTCTTTCAATCAATCCATTTTTTTCATAATTCAAGGTTTTCAATTGATTTTTAAGTTGATTTAATTCTGTATTATCATAAGCAACAATCTTATTAGCCCACAAAGAAACTATTTCGTTTTTATGAGACTTTTTACTAAATCATAT
The DNA here is from genome assembly GCA_002738285.1 of Holacanthella duospinosa. NCBI lineage: Eukaryota > Metazoa > Arthropoda > Collembola > Poduromorpha > Neanuridae > Holacanthella > Holacanthella duospinosa. The sequence continues at coordinate 42,351 of NIPM01000810.1, read as the reverse complement.
AACTCTATTTTATATAATACCTGCATTGCGGACATTTGCCTTTAGATTTTCCATTTTGAGTTAACCACCGAAGTATACAACTTCTTCCATATAAATGACCACATTTCAAAGTACTTATTTGATGTGGTCCATTACTATCCCATGGCTCAGAACATATAATACATTGCCATGGTCCTTCCTGACGAAAATTTTATTTTTCGAGATACCTCTTTTGCTACTTCTTCTATTTCTTGATATTTACGTTTCAATGGTTTCCTGCTTGTTGTTTCAAAACATTCCTGTGATGCAGATCCAGTATGTTCCAATTCAATAATCTCATTATTTTCATTTAATATAGGTGGTATTTCTCCAATTGGAGTTTCTTGGATGTTGGAAACATCAATTGAATTATCTTGATTTCCGCTTATCATAGAATCTAATTATATAAAAATATATGTTACCTTGTTCCATATCAGAAACTAACAATTGTATATTTATATCTTGTATAGAATTGTCCTGTAAAATCTCGTTCGAATCATTTAATATTTGAGAAACATAAATTTCAGTAATCTGATTTAAAGTATTTTCTGGTTGCATGTTTATATTATCTCCTACTATTTGTATACTTTCTTCGGTAGTTGAATTTGGGATATCTTGTCAAAAATTAATAAAATACATTTACCGTTTTCATTCATTTCAAAACTTGTTTTGATTTTGAAACTGACTCTTTTGCAGCTAGAAAATATTTAATATACATTATGAGTTTATTTTAGTAATTCTTAAATTCATCAAAGTGATTTGATATGATTATTTAACAATTGTATCCAATTTTGACAAAATATTTAAAGATTCAAATAATCTATAAAATAGTCAAAGAGCTTCTAAGTCAGAGATGAGCAACCTGCAGCCTCTAGGCTGCATTTGACATCTTGTACGAATAAAATTCCTACTAAAACTAAAAATCCTTGCAGTAAAAATACCTTTTATGGCCTCTGAACATAAAAGGATTTACGCTCTTATTTTAAGCCACGATATTCTGACAGTGGTAGGAGTCAGGGGATTCAGGGAGGGGTTGCCCTGATCCTGGATTTTCGAAACAAGAGAGGATCTAGGAATTCTTAGTGTTGCTTTTTGTCCTAAATTATCAAAAATGAAAGATTAAATGATGTATTTTGGAAAACAAGATGCATTTTTATTCAGCTTTTCTATATATTTAATAAAAAAGTTTCTTGGATAATAAAAATATCAAAGTTTATATCCAATAGATGAAAATTTTTACCCTCCTGGTCACACATTCTTGATTCCGCCACTGCTCTTGATTGAATTATTCATAAAGTTCGATATGTTTAAACATTTTTTTGGTAATAATCCAGATAAACAATGCTAGTAATTATATTTATTTAGATTGATAATTATAGCTCCGTGTAAATGTAATGAAAAATATCCAGTGAATTGGACTAAAGGAACTCTCATTTGCCAGTATTAAAGTTTATTGGATTAAATTATAATTTTATCGAGCATTTTAAGCTTTTATCTAATCTAGAAATCCCAAGCTTAAAATGTACATAATGATGACAAAATTACTTGCTTGTATGCTATAGAGGGTATTACTTAAAAGTCTGTGCATCTTCTAATACTAACTCAATATAGCTGTAAGACTTTACAGCTGTGCGTGTTTCTATTTGTATATCTATTTTGACGTGATTGGATTCCTCTAACGACCTCAAATGCAGCACACGTACGGCTAATCGATTGCATCATTCCTTGAATTTATGAAATAAAAAGAATGAGAGTTAAAAAGGATAAAGAATCTTGTTAAAAGTCTTATTCAAATAATATATGTAAAATTTGTTTAAAAATCAATCCTCTTATTTGGTAAATCGATAATAAAGTTAACATCTGATCTTGAAGCGATGTATTCCTTTAAATCTCTACATTGTTGAAATATCCCCAAATTTTCATCTTGAACATGAGTAATATCGGGGTTAAAGTTCAAAACGCAATTATCACTCCCCCATTCCAAGTTAAATGGATCATCTTCGGGGCGATTATCCATACTAAAGTTTGTATATAGGGGGAAATCGGGGTAATTTCTGTCAAAATATCGATTCAATTGTAACTTCCTATTTTCTATAATGACCACAATATTTTCAAGACATTTAAAAGAATCAAGCAACCTCTTAACCTTATCAAAGCCATCAAAACACACATGTAAGACTAAGTTTCTTACTTTTAAATTAGTTTCTGGAAAATCTATATCTTGATAAAATTGTAAGCATAAAGTTGACAAGTTTGAAAATTTCAATTCAGTGCCAATCCCTCTATAATAATATATATCGATTCTATTGAGATCGGGGAATATATCGTACGATATTTCATAGTTATCCAAAAATCCATGACAATGAATGCTTCTTAGCTTTAAAGGATGGCGCTTAAGAGTGTCTACATCAGGATTTAAGAAATGATCAAGGTATCTAAGAGCTACTAAATTGGTAAATTGGTTTAATATCTTGCTCAAAATTTCAGGTACTATACGATTGTGCAGACTCAATTTTCTTAGATTGGCATTTTTGTAATTGAACAATGGTGTTAGAGTAAAAGTTTTAAAGTACAAGTTCGTCAAATTAGGGAATATTTTAAGATCAGATTCATATGGGCCATTGTCTATTTCTATTGTCCCGATGCAATCCTTCATCTCTTTATCTATCCCAGCCTTTGTTCTGATTACTAATTGTTCATCTTCTTTTCCCATGGAATCATAATTCAGCAATCTTGTTTTGAGTTTAGGTGCTCTTTTGGTCATGTATGATACGATAATGTATCTTGATTTAAGATCCCAAAAAGGGTAGACATCATTGAGAACATCATTACAGACTTTAAGAGAAATAGCGTGACTACTACAGTTTTTATCTAAATAAAAAAACAGCAGAGGTGCTATTTGACCAGATCAAACTTTTTCGAACACGATATTTTTAATCTTTTTTAAATTCTTGCTTCTTAAATCCATGATGTAAATATTCGGACAATAAAGATGTATCTCGTTGAAATTAAATCCGGGTCATTTTAATGGGTAACTTTTGACTATAGATCTTATGTGTCTGCCATACTTTTCAAGAATCTTTAAAGATGGCATCTTTGCAATCTCTTTCCACAATATATGTGTAAATAATTCGTTATATCTCTTGCTTATTTGATTCAACTCTTTTATGTATATAATAGATACGTTTTTTGTAATACGTTTCTACATGTCACTTAAGTCATCCATTTGAAGAAATGTAAATTTCAGTTTGACAAAAATTCGAATTTATACTATAGTAATATTTCCAAGGATGCTTGGTTCAGGCTTGGATAATATACAATGCAGACCGATATATTATTCAATGGATGAAATGTAAAAGGTTTATACCCAAACCATCTACACATTTATTAAAATGTAAAAAGACAATAGATTTTAATGAGATTATACAGGGTGGCGCAAGTAAATTTGGACATTATTTCCCCAAAATAGAAATAATGCAATAGATACTATAAATTAAAATATAATAAAACTTTATTTGTAACATTTAAATACTAGTAATTAGTACTTCTACCGCTAGCATTTACCATTTCTTGGATCCTTTTGGGGAAAGAGCGACAGATGTTTTTAATTGTGTTCTCATCCATATCACTCCAAGTCTTTTCAACTCTTTCGATTAATCCTTCCCTATTTCTTGGCCGAGGGTTTTTATGAATAGATTCTTTAGGAATACTTCATAAGTGTTCAATTGGATTTAAATCCGGGATATTGCCAGGCCAATTCCTTTCCCTCATACTGTTTGAAAATTTGATTCTAGAACCTACATATTATCTTTCGTGGAGTAATTTTAGTATTTTGCCTCCACCCAAAAAAGGAACTTACACGCGTAAAATTTGATAAGATAATCATTAAAATTTTGTGAATTCTGAATACAAGCAAATGGATAGAATACCTACAATTCAAGAATTAAATACAATGTTTCACAATAATCAATATGCTTATCAATTCCTGTTACAGAAGAAAGTATTTTATGATGAAATTAAGTGTATTAATAGTCAATTTCCAATGAAAAGAAACGAAGACACCCAAAGTTTTCGATGTTATAAGAGAAATTGTACTAAAAGAGGTAGAAAAATATCCATAAACAAGCATACTTTTTCTGATTCTGTAAAAATAGGATACAAAGAGGTTTTTCAAATTGCACAATTATGGTTTGCAAAATGTACAGTGTAAACATATATTGCTTTAACTGGACATTCTACAACAATAATATGTAATTTTTATCGCAATTTTTGAGAGCTAGTTACTTTAGCTTTAAATCCAGAAGATGAAATTGTTGGTAGTGAAGGAATATCTGTTTCTATTGATGAAACAAAGCTAGGTAAGCGGAAATAAAATAAAGACCATCATGTTTCAGGAGTTTTGCTTCTTGTCGGAATACAAAAGCTTCCAAATGGAAAGATGTTCTTAGCAAAGATTGAAAATAGAAGCGCTGAAACTTTAATAACGAAAATTCAGAAACATGTTATTGTTGGCACAAAGATACACACAGATTTATGGAAAGGATACACCAACTTAGAAGAATATGGATATAAACACAAAACCGTTAATTATTCTATTAAATTTGTGAATAAAGAAACTGGCGCTTGTACAAATGATGCAGAAGGACTAAGTAATGGATTAAAAAGATAAATACCTATCAGAAATAGAACAAGTGGTGGTATTGACGCACATTTGGGCAAATATATATGAAGAAGGCAAAATAATGGGGAAATGGTCTAAATTTATTGATGCACTCAAATGTATACATTATGATTATTATAACAATTGATTATTTTGAATAATAATATTAAGCTTTTCTTTATAATAAAATCATAAGAATTACACGTTTTAATTATTAATATTTCCTTTTTTGGATGGAGGAAAAATACTAAAGTTCAACCTCTTTCGTTCCATGGCATGGAGCCCCATCTTGGGCAAAAGTCGCTTTCCTTTTATTATAAATTAACTTTAAGTTGTCTAAAGCTTTTATATAAATAGGAATATTTTTGTCCTGATAATATTTTCTTGTGACTTTTTGATCTTTTTCAACAATACGTAATTTTGTTATACCATTTGTACACATAACTCCAGCCACCATAATATTATGTGGTGAAAAATTTTGCAACTTTTTTAAACCGAGCATTAAATATTAAAAAATAACAGTTTTTAATCCAAAAATATTAAATTATGGAGTTCCAAGTATAAATATTGATTTTTATGCATTCTATAGTTATTAATAGAGTTTAACTATGATGCAAATATGATTTATGCTGAATAAGTTTAGAAAATTAAGAAAATATACAAATTTGACTCAATAAAACAGACAATAAACACTCGAAATGAACAAAAAGATATAGAAATAGACCTTTAGGTGTGAAGATTATTATACAATTCATTTATTTGTTTTTATATTTTTAAAATAGTTTTGTGTGAGAAACCTATCGATTACTACTTTGTATAAAAGTTGTATTTTGGCTACTTAAAAGAAGCCATTATATTATGATAAGTGAAAGAGTAGGGAAAAAAATAATTAAATAATATAAATATATTATTTTTAATTTATTTTACATACTTTTCATAATGTTCAATTTATAAAGGTTGCACTTTTTTCACCACATATTAGAAAGTGATTTTTTAGGACAATTTATTGCCGGAACTTTACTTTTTTCGCTTGTATAATATGGATTATTCCTTTTGTTTAATTGGGTATAAAGTTGAATGTGAGATTCATCAATAAATAAGATATTATCAACTAATTCTATTGCTCTTGGGCCTTTAGTTTAAAACCCTGCATTTTGAACAATTTGATCAAACTTAATTCTATCATCGATATTTTTTGACTTAAAAGGGGTTTATTTTGTCTTTAATAAGCATATTTCCACCAATTTGTTGATTTTTTATATCTTCGCACTGTTCGTCTACTTATAGTTTTGTTACATTTTTGATAGTTTAAACTAGAATTCAACTTGGCAGTGCATTTTCTATTAGAAAATCCATGTTTTTCTTTCATATTACGCTTTATAAATTTTTTAGTGCTTGCGCAGTTTCTATTCTACAAGATCCTATTTTTTATTGTCATCTTGCTTCTTTTCTTCATATTGTAAACACTTTGTCGAGAGCATTTTATTAAGCCGTTTCACGCAAAGAGGTAAAGGAAAAAATTTAAATAAAAAATTCATTATGAGATATAAATAGATGAAACTTTGTAGTTTATATATATGATCCCTTTACTTTTATTTCATCGCTCCATCTTTCAGCTAGCTGCTGATTACCAATCATAGGACCCTTTATATTAAGTTCCTGGATAATACTCTCTAGTTGTAATTCCAACTCTTCCTAATTTTCATAATCATTTTCTCTCAACTTCCTCTTTAATTTACCAAAACAATTAAAATCAAATGGACTTATATCTGGACTATATGGGACAAAATTTTTGAAGCCTTGGTTATAATTACAAATAGAACTTTTGTAAAAAATGAATTGGATTATAAACATAAATACAATTTTATACAAGAAAATATTTAAAACAGTTTTTCTTAAAATTTATTGGATTTAATTTGATATTTCTCCAGTTAATTCTCAGTATTATAAATAGGATTGAATTAAATTGGTGTGAAAAAATGAAAGAGAATCTAGGCTAAAATTTATCAAAAAAAAGGTCTTATGGCTTGCTATTGTTCTTATTCGATAAAGGTGAGTGAAGTCTATAAGGAATTTAAAGCAATAAAATCATAAATCATTTTTATTAATCAAAATATACATAAAATATTGAAAGCTAGAGTCGGATAGTTAGAATGTGGATTATTTAGGAGTATTTGTATATGGCTTAGGACTACATATTTAATCTTAATCCTTATACTGTTTTTAAACGTGTTTTCATTTAATCTATTTATACATAAAATCTTTAAAATTATCTTTAAATTTATTTGTTTTTATTTTTCAAAAAGAATAGAAACATCTTTCAAAAATTTTTTGCCATATGGAGGATGATACCAAGTGCGGATTTTGTTATCATCAAAAAAATCCATTACAAGCTTTGATTTAATGGGTCTTGCATTATCCTGTAAAACCATAGGATACTAAATTTCTTATCAGGTAACCATTTTAGTAAAACTTCATTAATAAAGCCTATATAGACTTCTGAAGCTACTGTCTCTTTAGGTGCACAAAGCTTTCAATATGCAACACCATTATAATATATTGCTAGTATAAGCATTCATTTTCTCTGATAGTTTGATTGTGCTACAATTTGTGGTGGACTTTCGTCCTTAGTTCTCCAAAATCGAGACTGGTCACGCTGAGGTTGCATATATAAAGTAAGCCAAGTTCCAACTATAGCCAATATTCTGTTTATTAGGGTTTTTTGTTTTGATAACTGCTCCAAATATTTATCTACATGCTAATACTTTATGTTCTCTTTGTTCCTGTGTGAGAAAATGAGGAACCCATTTTCTCAATAATTTCTTCATTTGTAAATCTTCTGTTAAATACCGATAAACAGTAGCTTTGCTACAATTTACTAACATGGAAAGTTCGAGGCACGACCAGGCTCTACTTTGAGCAAGATATTCTTTAATTTTCTCAATTGTATTTTCTTTTATTAAATGATTACTTGTATCGCCTCCTCTAGTGTCTTCAACGCAATTTTGGCCTTTATTAAACTTAGAAACCATATTTTTCACTGTATTATATTTATAGACCGTTTCTCCTATCGTTTTAACCAATTCTTTGTGTATTATTCCCGAACTGTGGCCTAGAATTACTCCAAATTTGATAAATACACGTTGTTCTTTATCGGTTATTGAATTTTTGTAAGTTATCCATTATAGTAATTTAAACAAATATGCTTTAAAAATAAAGCTTAATTTATAGAAAATATTATATATAAACCTTGGCACTAGATATTAATTTGCATATTTATTATTAATTAAAATTCGCTTACTTTTTTGCGTAAAACGGCCTAATAGTTGACGTGATATTTCTGTAGGGGACATTCCAGCTTCCAATAAACATTTTATTCTTATTCTATTTTGATATTCAATAGATATACTTTTATTTTTTATTTTTAAAAGTTAATTATTTTTAAAATATAAAAGTGGCTAAATAAATCTATTTTTTATTACCACCCATCACAAAAATTAGTGTCCAAATTGACTTGCTCCACCCTGTACTCTCAAGGCATTTGAAAAATTATTTTTCAAATCAGCAATAGAATATTGAAAGTCAAGATTAGCATTAGGGTAACAGAGCCTAATCAATTCAAGATATCTGTTATGTTGTTTCAAAATAGACTCTTGAATTTCTCTCCAAACAACATTAAACATTGCATCATTATCTTCAAAATGTTTGATAATTCTTTTGCAAAGTGAGTTGATGTTTTTATTTGTCTAAATTATCTAAATTTTGTATTTTACATCTTCAGGTTCATGGTTATAAATCAACTTTTTCAACGCAGTTTTGTTGTAGTTAATGTTATATCCTATTTCTTCGGGTTCATTATTATTCAAGAGACGCTCAATATTACCAAAAAAGTCCTACAGAATAAGAATGAAAATACCATCAACTTTCCAAAAGGCCTTTTTAATACTTCCTTGATGTATAAATTTAACACTTTTATATAACATGTTTTGGAAAATGAATGTTGTTCTTTGATAGCTCTGTTAGAATTATATTCCTTCATATTTTTATAGAAATAATACATATTTTCTATACATTAGTAAACTGTAAGTACCTAAAATATTGATGTATAGATTTAATCGATCCTTCTCATCTACCTTTTCCATGTCTGAGGATCTACTTATCTCGAGTGGCTTCATTATTTCATTCAAAAGTTTTTCGTATACTTTATCAACTTGTATCCTCAGAAAAAAATTGTTGTCTCTAGAAAATCTCTCTACTCTAGATACAAATTCCTATAAAATTAGAGAGGACTTATAAATACTTTAAAAGCAATGAATGTAGGTAATAATCCTATTCTTTTCTTCGTAGAAAATTCTAATGATTGTATGGCATGTAATTGTTCATTCTAAAATGTTAAAGTAAAATTACAGCAAATTTATCAAACAAAATGTTAATTCTGTCTCTTAAACTAGAACAAAGTTTAATAAAGAATTCTTGGTTAGAGTCTTTTGCATATTGGGCATAAGCATCAATATGAAGATACATTATCAAGATTAACCTAAAATAAATTTTAGTTTCTTGTACGTAGGATCAAATTTATACAAATAATCAAAGAAAGTTAAAAATTCCTTCGCAATTCCATCATATATTATAGCTATATTATCCCTAAAATATAAAATGATGATCGATTACGAAATAATTTTTTGATTTTTGGGATCCACAGAGGACAGTTTTGGGTCTTTGAGATCCACCCCATTAACATTAAAGGTCTTACGATTATTTATAAACCAATCATGGAATTCATCTTCAGAATTCAAATTAAAAAGAATGATAAAAAAGTTCTGTTCACTTAGCACGGAAGAACAAAGCGATATCATTATTTTATTACAGACCTATAAAATTTTAAATACAGAATTAACTTTTTGTGCATTCGAATCTATAGAATCGAAAAAGGCTTCAGAACTATTGCGTTTAGATAAACCAGAGACATTTTTAGATGTAAACACTAATATTAAAGCACAATATGTTACGATATTTGACTTCATCAAGATTATGTTTTTTGATATTGACAAATTCTTTAAAATAGGAAATAAGATTCTGGTATTCTGCTTTGTAAATCTTTGATACATATTTAGAATACGACTAACAACATAAAAATACAGAGTTACATCCATTGTTTCCTTGTACTTAACACTTTCCAAAAGCTTTAGCCATATAGTAAAGCCTCTGTATTTCAAAAACTTTTGCCTGGTATCATCCAAGTTTAAATTAAATTTTTGATCGGATCGAATACTATTGTAAGTCAAATCAACCTGAAGTTATACAATATTGAGTACCAAAGATATTATAGTAACTTTAAGAAATCCGTATATTCTAGTTGAAAATATCTGCGATACTTTTTTCAGCTTTTTATGCTGTTCTTGTATTATTTTCATTTTTGATAATTCTATAAATATTATATTAATATTATTGATGCCATCATCTAAATTTCCACCCAAGCATTTACTAAGCTTCGAGGCAGATTTAAGGATCTGGCGGATATCATCTTCTCTTTCCAAGTCTCTTTCTTCTAAATCAAACATACAAGTATCAGGCAAAGAAACTTTAGCCTTAAAATATATTAATTAATCAGATACTATAATTTCATTTATAGCTTCTATTAAAAGCTCTTGATTTCTTGTTCTGGTTTGTAATATGTCGTTTACTTGCTGTATTTGTTTTACATCATTTCCTAAAGACTAAATCATTATTTTATAAAAAATACATCGAGCTCTGTCTTATACAATGTAATCCAATTATCTAATAAATCTAGTTCTTTAATAGCACTGTCAATGTGGACGACAATATCAGAAATGTTCTTATCTGAATCTTCAAATGCATCAATATTTTCCTAGCAACATAAAGGCTTTTTAATACTTTCTCTAAATCTTTCAATTCTTCTCTTAATTTATCTTCTATGGTTTTACTATTTTCTAATTTCTCCCATTCTATTTTCTTTAGTAAGTTCATAATATCCATTTTATTCTTTGTAGTGGAAAGAAAATTCCCAAACCAGATACAAAATTTGAATTTTCAATCCGACAAAGCAAGAGACATAATGGACAAAATATTCTTTTTTGATATCGATAATTGTTTGTATAAACCTTCTTCTGGCATTGAAATCTTGATGAAAGAAAATATATACAATTACGCAGTAAAAGTAGGGATATCAAAAGAAGACGTAGAATTCTTATGTGAAAAATATTACAAAGATTACGGATTGGCCATTAGAGGATTGATATTACACCATAAAGTAGATGTTACTGAATACGATAAGCTTGTCGATCAAGCTCTTCCTTTAGAAAGTATTTTATCCAAAGATGAGAAATTAAGAACAATGATGAGCAAGTTGAAAATAAAGCTTTGGGCGTTTACTAATGCGAATAAAATACACGGAATGAGAGTACTGACAATATTAGGTATTTCCGATTTATTCAAAGGAATTACATTTTGTGATTATGATGAACCTAATTTTCCATGTAAACCAGAGCTAGAATCATTCAATTGTGCTTTGAATCAATCTGGATGCTCTGAAGAAACTGTGATTTATTTTGTTGATGATTCTCTTAAGAATGTAGAAGCTGCCTCAAAACTTGGATGGAAATCTGTTCATGTCCACCCAGACAATCAATTTGATACTAATACAGGAATGGGGTATCACACAATTAATAATATCTACGAGTTAGAGAAAGTTTTTCCTGCTTTATTTTGATTATTTTTATAAATCTAGTTTAGATGTGATGTTTTACGAGCTTAAAAGCAACATTATGAAAACTAATGTCATCAGAAAACTTTATAATAATCGATTCAAAAATGTTTTTGTTTTAGCTACTTTTCGATTTTAAATCTCACAATCTCTATGTTACAAATATATTTACTAATTTTGAATTTTCAAATCTAACAAAGAAATCCAAAACGATGAGAAAAATACTCTTCTTTGATATTGACAATTATTTAAATCATTCAACCAAAACAACCGAATTATTATTGGTTGATGAATTAAACAGTAATAGGACGATTAAATCTAGTAAAGAAACGGATCTATATAAAGATTAGAAATTGAGAGAAATGTTCAATAAGTTAGAAATCAAAATATAGACGTTTATTAATGCAAGTAAAAGACATTCGATGGAGAAATTGGAATTATTGGTTATAGAAGATTTATTCAAAGATGTAACGCATCAACTTAATTCAAATCCTCGAAAACCTCATTTAGAAGCTTTCGAAAGGGTTTTAACAGAATATAAATTGAGATATGTTCGGGATATTTATTTCTTCGATGGTTCAGTTAAAAATATTAAGACAGCGATTCTATTAGATTGGAAATCAGTCAAAGTTTATCGGAAATATTTTCTTGGTTATGATTATGAAGTAAATTGTTTTAGATTTAATAATATCTTTGAATTGAAGAAAGTATTTCCTGACCTTTTTTAGACTTCTCTGCAATTGAACTATTTCATCACTCGATTATGAACAAGAAAAATTAACTTGTATCCCTATGCTTTGGATTAAAAATTCACTGTTGATAGATTTTCGTTTCAATTAAATTGTATGCTAAATGCATCTAAATAGAGCATGTATGATCAGATGCAAAATTCACCAAAATCATTTTCTATGACATAATTTCCTAATTCCATTTCTGGATGAACAGAAAACACTTCCATATAAACGTCGAAGGAACTTTCATGGAAATAGAAGACGAAAGCCCCCATCACGAATCACGACATACGAGACGCAATTCCGAAGATGCTATTGCTGGAGTAGAAGAATATCTAACCAATTCCTTTACCACAGACTCCAAGTCTAATTTTACTTATAGGGGTTTAATTGTTGGTTTGGGCATTGGTATTTTGTTGAATGTTACTAATTTATATTTTGGTTTACAATCGGGTTGGATTAGTATGATGTCTATTCAAGCATCTTTAATGGGATTTGGAGTCATTAATTTGCTTTTAAAATATCATTTTACGACTGAGGAATTCGGAGTTAAAGAAAATGTGTTTATTCAAACTGTAGCCGTCAGTGTGTCTACTATGCCTCTAGCTGGTGGTATTTTTGTAGATTTTATGGTTTTTAGGTTTCGTTGGTATTATACCAGCATTGAAATTAATTAAACCGGAGGATTTGAAGAATATGTTGCCTATATTTGAAGAATTACAATTGAGTACTACCCAATTACTAATGTGGTGCTTCGGATTGGCCTTCTTTGGTGTTGTTTTAGCCGTCCCGTTGCGCGCTCAAGTGGTAATTCTTGTAATTACCTATTCTTAGATATTGAAAGAAAAATTAACCTTTCCATCTGGAACAGCGACAGCTCAAGTAACATAATAAATATTAATGGATAGATGATAGCGTTACTACATCAAAAGAATGATTCTAATGAACAAAGTGAAGACATTTTAGAAGAATTGAAAGTACAATGGACTTATTTATTATCTTTCTTTTCATTCTCTTCCTTTATAACATCCCTAGTATCGATACTTCCAAACTTGAACAAATGGCGCGTATTTGATATCATAATACCGAGTGCATCGTATTGGAATTGGTACTTCACGCCTTCATTAAGCTACATAGGCCAAGGAATCATCATGGGCCCATCCACTACACTTTCAATGTTATTAGGAAGCTTTGTGGGATGGACTATTTTAGGACCTTTGTCGCTTTATATGGGCTGGTCTAAGGAACCTGTTGATGATTGGAAAACGGGACCAAGAGGTTGGATATTATGGGTCGCTCTTGGTATTATGATATCAGACTCTATGGTCTCGTTAGTCTTGATTGCTTATAAAGAAATTATCGTCCGGATCAAACCTTCCTCAGAAGAAGAGGAAGTTTTGGTCTTGGTTGATAAGAAGGAGGAAATATTATCTAACAAACAATTAATCGCTTCATTCTGTCTAGCTGTTGTTGGTTGTTTTGTGGCTACTCATTTGGTCTTTCCTAATTATGTCTCGGTTCTTTCTACTATGGTCTCCCTAATCATGGGCACTTTATTGAGCATTTTAGCTGTAACAAACATTGATAATTATTTTAGGTTTGTGCTTTAGGTGAAACCGATCTTAATCCAGTGTCTGGCATTGGTAAAGTTTCTCAATTAGTTCTTGCGATAGTTTCTCCGGGAAATATAGTTGCTAATATAGTGGCTGGAGGAATTTCGGAAGCTGGTTTACATTGTTTGGTTTATCTTTAGGTGCTCAACAAGCAGGCGATATGATGCAAGACTTGAAAACTGGCCATTTGTTAAATGCATCACCAAAAGCGCAATTTTTTGGTATGATAATTGGGTCAGGGTTTTCGATTTTTGTTACGGTGTTTGCTTATCAGTTATTTAATTCTGTTTATGAAATACCAGGCGAGAAATTTGAAGTTCCGACAGCTCAAGTCATCCCAATGTACTTTAATTTTGTAGGTTTGGTTAGATATGGCAGAATTAACTAATGGAAAGAAATTGCCAATATATTCTGGTACATTCACGTTGTTATTTTCTATCTTGTTTGGTGTTTTTGGTTTTATAAAGACTCAAGAGTTATATCCGCAATTTGCGCATTTTATTCCCTCAGGTATAGCGTTTGCAGTTGGAATATATAATCCGCCTTATTTTACTCTTCCTAGAGTGCTTGGTGCTTTAATCTCTCATTTTTATCTTCATCCTATGTCGATTATTAGTTGGAATTGGATTCCTACTTTAGTTCCTCAAAATAAGCCCGATCGCTTTTATAAAGTTCTTGTGATTGTATGTGCTAGTGGTCTGGTATTAGGTGAAGGAATTGTTGCTGTCGTACTTTTGATCTTAAAGGCTTTATTTTAGAATGTATTTTAAAAAACAAACTTTGCATTCACCACATAATGTATTTCAATTTTTGATCAAATCATCAAGGTGATTTTAAACACCTCTTATTCTATTTACAGTTTTATGATCATTTTTGTCAGCTTTAACTATTATTTGATGTATTCTTATACTATGTTATAAGCTCATTTCTCGATCGAATTATAAGAGATGCAAGCTTATCATAACATAATTTCTTAATAAAAAACTGGGAATAGAACAAATACACACAAGTAATCAATTTATAAATAATCTTGTCTAATATTTTGTAATTTACTTCTATTTAGTCCACAAGATCATCTATGATTTCAATCTTAAGATTGTTACAAATTCTTTTACATTTACGATAGCTACGAAATATATATACTGAACTTGGATTTTTCTTGAAATATTAACATTTGTACCAAAAATTTAACTATCCTGATTAGTTATAGAGCCGATTTAATCGATTTTATTGAATTTCAAAGTTTTAGAACGATGATGACAGACCGAAAGTACTCCAATGACTATTATAGACATGAGGACCGAGATGAACGTAGAAGAAGAAATAAATATGGTATCTAAAAAACTCTTCAAAAATTGAATTTTTTATAGAAAGTTCTGATCGAAATCGTAATCGAGGTCATTCCACTCGAGATAGAGGATATTCTAGTAGAGATAGGGAAAGAGGTAACCGAGAAACATCACGAAGGTCACGTTCTAGGAGACGAGAACGACATGTTGAACCTGAAAGAGAGAGATCCCGTTCTCTAACACCGTTACATTTAAAGAAATCGAAATTGAATAATTGGGATGTTGTGCCGTTAGGTTATGAAGGCATGTCTTGTCAACAAGTTAAGGATACTGGCCATTTCCCCTTACCAGGTCATATTGGGGCTTTAAAAGTTGCTGGTTTGTTACCTAGTTTTCACAATTCTAATATGGCGCTTTCTATGGGATTGCAAGGCCCTATGGCTAATATTGCTGGCTTTAATGCAGGACTGGAAAAACAGGCTAGGAGAATTTATGTAGGTAATATACCGTTCGCATTGGTGGAGGTAGCTTTTAATTGATTTTGAACTTTGTTAGCATGAAATAGCGGATTTCTTTAATTTCAATATGATTCAATTACATTTAGCGGAAGATAATCCGGTAGTTTTGGTTCAGATAAATCATGAAAAGAATTATTGTTTTATTGAGGTATCATGATTTATGGAATTTTTAGTTTCGAACACCCGAAGAAGCTACTGCGGCTATGGGGTTTGATGGCATCACTTTTCAGGGACAAGGCTTGAAAATTCGTAGACCCAATGATTACAAACCATTAACTAAAGATTCCAATACTATGTTGCAAGGTATTTCCTTCCTTTTATTGCTTTTTTAGGTTCAGTTTCTAATCATGTAGAGGAAAGTGAAAATAAGATATTTATCGGTGGACTACCTAGTTATTTAAAGGAAGATCAGATTATGGAACTTCTGGGCGCTTTTGGTTCGTTGAAAAGCTTTAATTTGGTGCGAGATAATTTCACTGGAAATTCGAAAGTAATCTTCATTTGTATATAGACTTTAGGGATATGCCTTCTGTGAATATGTAGAACCTTCACTTACTGATATCGCTTGTGAAGGATTAAATGATATGGAATTGGGTGAAAGAAAACTCACTGTTCAAAGAGCCAGCCTTGGTCTGCCTAGTCTTCCTTCTGATTTGGCTGCTGAAGCATCTAGTGTATTTACTCAATCAGCTGTATCACTTGAACCAACTAGGGTTCTTTTACTTTTTAATATGATCGATCCAATTGAGATTGAAGATGATGATTTGCATCGAGGTTTTCCATTTTGTTTTGATTTTTAGATATAAAAGAGGATATTAAAGAAGAGTGTGAACAGTTTGGTAAAGTTGAAGAAATAATCGTTCCTAGAATTAAGGACAAATCAGCTGCCCAATCTGTGGGAAAAGTATATTATTAGAAATTTTCATTTTTTGTAGACCTTTGTATTGTTTGATACTAAGGAAAGCTGCTCCCATGCTTTGCGCTCGCTAGCTGGTAGAAAGTTCGATGATAGAACAGTTTTAGGTTCTTATTTTCCAGAAAACGCCTACTTTTCTAAAAAATTGTAGGTGTTGTTTTTTAGCTATGGGTTTCAACTAAAACTAAAAATAAACCTATTTTTAGGTCTCAATTGTTTAGGTTTTACATTGTTGCTTTAGCAAATCAGTAAGTTTTTTGTTATTAGGTCAGTGTATTCAAATGAACAAAAGTAAGAAATCTTTTTTTATTAGCTCTAAATTATGAACAATCATTTGTCTGAAATAGGTTCGATTTAATCGCTTTTTAGATATTACGCCTTAATATCCTTATCCCGATAGCTAATTTGTCAAGCTACAGAATTATCATGCCTGGGAATAATGAACAAGAACACAAATCTATCTCATGGATTTTTGTGATTTAAAACAAACTATTGAATGAAATTTTATAGAATTCAATAAGTTGAAAGTAATTAAAATGAAGAGAACTTAATATAAAAGTATACATTCTAATTTTTAGACTGACAAATTTGCTTTTGTGATTTGTGGAAAATAATCCACTTCATTATTTTAAATCTAAAAACCTGAACAATAAGATTTAAGTTATAGTTCGTTTCTCTTATGAAATTAATGTGTTTTCTTTAGTGTCGGTATAGATTTAAAACAATGAGGTGGTATTCTTTTCAAAGATTTGGTTATAAAAGCCTACGATCTTTGATGTAAAATACGATTGTACAATAATATATGCGGAAATGAAATGGCCGAATTTTAAATCGAGCATTAAATATTAAAAATAACAATTTTTAATCCAAAAATATTAAATTATTGAGTTCCAAGTATAAATATTGATTTTTATGCATTCTATAATTATTAATAGAGTTTTAACTATGATGCAAATATGATTTATGGTGAGAAAGTTTAGAACTAAAATTAAGAAATTATATACAATTCATATTATTTGTTTTTATATTTTTAAAATAGTTTTGTGTGAGAAACCTATCGATTACTACTTTGTATAAAAGTTGTATTTTGGCTACTTAAAAGAAGCCATTATATTATGATAAGTGAAAGAGTAGGGAACAAAATAATTAAATAATATAAATATATTATTTTTAATTTATTTTACATACTTTTCATAATGTCTGATTTGGATTTGGCCATTTCATTTCTGCATATATGACAAAAAATTTTCGAAAGATGTTTCTATTCTTTTTGAAAAATAAAAACAAATAAATTTAAAGATAATTTTTATTTTATGTATAAATAGATTAAATGAAAACAGTTTAAAAACAGTATAAGGAGTAAGATTAAATATCAAGAGGGAGGTAGTACTAAGCCGTATATAAGTACTCCTAAATAATCCACATTCTAACAACTATCCGACTCTAGCTCTCAATATTTTATGTATATTTTGATTAATAAAACATGATTTATGATTTTATTGCTTTCAATTCCTTATAGACTTCACTCATCTTTATCGAATAAGAACAATAGCAAGCCATAAAACCATTATTTTTATGATAAAGTTTGGCCTAGATTCTCATTCATCTTTTCGCATCAATTTAATTCAATCCTATTTATAAGACAGAGAATTAACTGGAGAAATATCAAAACAAATACAATAAATTTTAAGAAAAAAACATTTTCTTGTATAAAATTGTATTTATGTTTATAATCCAATTCATTTTTTGCAAAAGTTCTATTTGGAATTATAACCAAGGCTCCAAAAATTTTGTCCCATATTAGAACATTATACAATATTTTATATGCTAAACTAAAAATGTTTATAATCTTCTTATCTAAAAATACATATTGTATAGAAATTAATAAATATATATTATCCAAAACTTTGTTATTAATCTACTTAACATTATAGCTCACTTAAATGATTTTAAAAATTGAGATCGATCTAATACAGACTTTACTAATTCGTCATTCAATTTTCTAGAATTCAAAACAAAGATTTTTGAAATGAACCACGCTCTACTAGAAAAAGAACTTAATAACCAACTCGAAGAAACCGAACAAAACATAACCATATATTTACAAGAGATAGATTATAAGATAAGTAATTGCGTGCAATTATTCAATGAATTTCTACCCAAATTAGACCAATTGTGTTTGTCAACTCAACAAATCACTAGTAATTGTAAGGTATACCCCTCCCAGTTTATTTATGATGGTATAGCCATGGTCTGGTTTTTTTAACTCTTTAAAGTCTTCTTTCTACAACAATAGTTTGGTGAATATCACCTCTATGGAAAATTCTGATAAATCAGTAATTGAATTAGAACAAACGCCTTATACGACATGCACGGAGCAAGATACGGAACATATTACATTAGGATCTATCAAGAATAAGAAATACAAATCATCGACACCAATTCCAAACAAAAACATTCCAAGGAAGAAGACTACTCCTTTGATGAAAAAAGCTATTCAGAATAATTTGGGTAATAGAAGTTTTGAATCCAATCCATTTCGATCAAATCCATCCATCAACCGTACTGATTCCGGTTTCTCTTTCACGGCTACGGCAACGCAAGATCCGATCATTAATATCCGAAACACCTTTATCAATACCAACGAAGAATTATCACCTGATGGAGGATTTAGTTCGTCACCAAAGAGTAAGGTCTCTGATAAATATAAGGAAGCTCTTAATATTGGTAGTTGGCCTTCTACACCATCCAAAAATGATTTGTTAAAATTGGACGATTCTTTTGATGATGTTATTGAATCTGTTTTATCGTTTCCTAAAAGTCTTTCTTCAGATTATCATAAAGTGTCGAACACTTCACCTTTGGATTTTCAAGCGTTACCTATTTCTTTTCGAGTATATTTCTAATTTCCTTTAATTGTTGTAGACTCCACCTGGATCGGATAGAATTGAAACCATTTATAATATAATTAAGAGTAAAGAAAACGGTATTGTAATCTCCACTTCCATATGTTTTTTGTTTGAGTATAGAGTATGAAAGAATTAAAGTTGAACTTAGAAAAGGATTATAGTGATTATTTATTGGCTTTGGTTTTGGATTTATTGTTTCGTAAGAAAGTTATAATCAAAAATAACGAAGGAGACGATACGATTTATCATGTTTGAATTAAACCCATTTTATTATCAAAGTTCTTTTAGGGACTAGATTTGAATCATCATTATTCTGCCTTTAAATCTATCTTTCAGATAAGTTGAATTGCTATAATGAGGTGCAGTAGCAAATATTTTCAATTTCGCATCATGACTATATTTAATAACCGAAATGGATTGAAAAGCCATTTCGAACTAAAAATAACATAATTAGATAATTACCTCTGTGTCTGATTGAATACACCTAACATCATTATTAACTAAACTAATAAAATAAGCCGTATTCCTAAGAGGACAAACAACCACAAGGTGATTGCCAATAATAGACTTCAACTTGATTAAATCTGATTGTCTCGATCCTTGTATAATATTATTGACTATTCTACTATCCAGATCAATCTTATAAATAGCACCAGTCAATCTAACCTTTCTCGGGAATGGATTAGGGAGCTGGAACCTTAGTTCACTATCCTAAAACACATCAATCCAGGCATAAGAATTACTTGAAATGGTGCCGATGTATAAATAAATCCATCTTCTGAAATCAATATATTGAAACCAAAACTACCTTTAGGTTTTATTCCTACGATTTCATCCTCCCAAGTCAAATTCATATTTTCTAATTTTAGTACCACGATTTTACCAACTGATAACTGATCGTCAGAGCTAAAATAAGGTGCACCAACTAATAATAACCCATCTTCATTCTTTGCTATCGAATAACCGAATTGTGAATTCTTCATCTTTAAATACTTCGGAGGTAACCAACACTGATTAACAGAAACATAATAATGAAGTCTATTCTTAACATTTCTCTTATCAATCAAACAAATCGTACCAATTTTA
The DNA here is from genome assembly GCA_002738285.1 of Holacanthella duospinosa. Taxonomy (NCBI): domain Eukaryota; kingdom Metazoa; phylum Arthropoda; class Collembola; order Poduromorpha; family Neanuridae; genus Holacanthella; species Holacanthella duospinosa. Next base: position 21,887 of record NIPM01000810.1, on the reverse strand, counting down.
AAAGCTAAGATAGCTGAAATCACAATAATATTATCATAGAAACTGAATACTTTAAAACCAAAACCAATAAACTTAGTAACACTAAACGATTCATCAGGTTCTATAATAAGTGATGCTTCTAATTGTGAATTTAAATACACTAATACACGACCTGAATGTTTCTATATATATATATATATATATATATATATAGAAATTTTAATAAGAGGGGTTGTTACATGGGTTTCATTCGAATAGAATGGTAAACCTACAATTAGATCGGGTGTATCATCAGAATCCCAAGCAATAGATTCGAAATTCAAACTCAATTGTTTGGTTGAATAATCAGAAACCTCCAAAGAACTAGGAAACTTCAATCTAGTTAGATTTTTATAATCAGGACCCAGATAAATATTTAGGAAGTTTGATTTGTTAGTTAACAATTTGTTATTAGTTATCACTTCAACAGATTATATGATAAATTGATATACCTAAATCAACATGCCCATCATTATTGAAATCTAAAGTCTTCATGGTTTCACCAAATAGAGTGTAAGGCGGATCATCGTCATTGGGATATATAAATTCGGTATATTCTGCTATATTTTCACAATTTATAGGCAATTTTGTCTCTAATACATCAAAGAATTGAAACGATTCCTTTATACCAGATACTACATTCAATCAATAGAATGTATATACCTGATATCATCTTAATTTTTGCCCTGTCATGTTTTGTACTTAAAGTAGCTGGTTGAGGAGTTATATGTTCATAGTAAAATTGGGATGGACAATAAATAGATGAATCATAACCATGGAATAATCTATCAATAAGTTCTTTCCAGCAAACAAAAGCCCTAAATGAACTATCAACCAACCCTATATACACAAAATTCTCACTTTGGTGGACGGCATACCTCCTCTAAAATGATTTTCATAATGTTCCAACAAGAAAGGGCTCTATCAATCAAAATAAATAAGTGTACTTTGTTGGTGTTAAACCGGCCCCAGAAGTATTTACCCGAGGCCTTATTGGTCGACGCCGAACGTAGACCTAAAGACATACAAATAGATATCTTGGAAGCTGAAACTATCAATGTCGAAAATATTTGGATCACATACCTTTCCAACCTAACAGATGGTAAACATTCACTATATGTTCTATCGGTACGAACCAAGAACTCTATTAAATGTTGTGTTAGGGGTTTACTTCTAAGTAATTCAAGTTGGAGATATGACTTACCACCAATTCACCACCAAAGTCTGCAGTATTATGTGCTTTATTATAATCTTTCTGCCAATTCAACTTCTCAAAATACTATTTATTAAGGGTGACTTAAGAGGATACTTGGATAAAACCGGGATGTTGGTGTTCTAATCCATGCCAAATGATATCGGAAACTTGATGACTTGTTATACCAAATAAAAATACTATCAATTTAATCTTTTCTACAACTATATAAAATTTGAGCTTACCTGCTCTTCCGAGCTTCGTCTCTTTGATATATTTAATAAATGCCAATGTGAACAATGGCCAATGAGCTACACAAAAAAAGATTCTATTGAATGAAGAGGGATGAACCTTCTTCAGATAAATCGTGGGACCCTCGACAAGCATACCCCCTAATAAAAAATCAATCAATCAATAATATTAGGTATACCAGTCAGGGAAGAAGCTACCCGCTTCCAATGCATGTGGATGCTCTTTTATCCAATTGATGACTGTTAAATTTGAACCTTGATTTTGTAAATAAGACAAAGCACGGTAGGATATATCTATATGCGTAGTTACTCCACTATCATTTTGTTTTATGTGTAGAGTTTACCAGCTTTTGTAGGTTCTTAGGAGTATTATCATTATGAACTTCATTACGTTACGATGATCTCAAATCAAAAGTTTGAATATATTTTGCGAAATTTTGAGGCAAAAGAGCAACCATTGAATACAAATGAAACTCCACAATCTTTGAAAACATATGTATTCAATATAAAAGATGTGATGAATTTTTATTCAAAGTTTATTTTTTGCATTTGTCATTGTAGCATTTAGCATAACAATTACCATCAGAATCAGTATAATGATAATTATAACTAGATTTAGCACCATTTTTACTGAAGCTAGAATTAGAAGTCCAAGTAAACCCATTTGAATGACTACCACTGGAAGCGGAGGAGGAGGAAGATGATTGAGAAAACTTTGGCATCTCGAACATGTGGTTCATTGGCATTCCAAATTTTGGGAAGGCATTAAAGTTGTTCATTGTAGTTTAACTGATTTTTTCGCTCTATTTATAGTTGATTGATTCCTTGTTTAGCTTTTTAGGGATTTGCATCATATTTGAAACATGTTTAGGATCCTTATCCTAACACATTCAATGCAAATAAGTTTGGGCCACCCTTAGCCGTTAAATTAAAAAGATAAACTTTATAAAATAGATTTTTATATGCTTTCTTTGGAGGTTCTAAAAATAGTTAAAGCTAATTAACAAATATTTATAGAGCGATATGTGAAAATAGAACTGGTAGAAAAAATATTAAATAAATACACCTTTCCATAATCGTGTAACTTGAAATGCCAACTTCTAATCTCTTCGATATTGATAATTTTTCGAAAAAAGATATTGTATGAAATTAAAGTAGAAATAGTAAAGGTATAAAAAAGGTTATTAAGAATAAACAAAGGTTGTTTAGGGCTCAATCTTTATAAATTAAGAAGCTAAAGAGATGTAGCTATTCAGGTAACATGATTATAAGTCCATCCCAAATATTAAGGTTTAGAAGCATCCGATAGTAATAAAACGGTATTATTTTTTAAATTAATATATGTATCAACTCAGGCCTCGTTACGGCTTTGAGACATTCTTTACATAATAAAAGTCATGCCAGATCAATTTGAAGTGACATAGCAGTAGATGGTTCGCACTGGAATAGTATACATCTAAAAATTTGTTGAACTTTTTATAGACCTTCCTAAGCTTAATTAGTGTTATTAAATAACATTCTTCTTTTTTACGAGAACAAACCACAAAATTTCTGAATTGAAGATTATAGGAGTAGAAGTTTCCAACATCCTTTCTGTATAAGTGTTTGAATCAATTAGAAGCCGAGTATATTGTTCAATCAACTTTAGAAGTGGTGTATTATCAAGTGGAATAAAATTGTATAAGAATTAGTCCAAGATCTTGTTGATCATAGTCTTGTCTGTATACACTATGTCGCACAGAAATTCGGACACCCTATTTTTTGTAAATCGAAGCATCAATTCGGCTTATAAATAAATATGAATAAAATAAGTAGATATATTTAAACTATATTATTTTTAATATTTATTTATATATCATTATTTTTTATTAAAAAACAAAAAATAAAAAAGGAAATTTATTGATCCAGCACGGAAATTCGGACATTTTCGTTATTCACACAAAACTCAGAAAATAGCTTTAAGGAATAAAATATTAGAAAAACAATGAAAAATATTGATAATTTTGTATTTGGACGGATTTTAGCACTTAGGAAAGAAGGGTATACTTATAGAGAGATCGAAAGTTTGACCTGTATATCCAAGTCCACAATAAGCGATTACCTCAAAAGGTTCGAAGAAACGGGCTTAATTCAGAGAAAGAAAAGCTCTGGAGGTAAATATGTACTTGATAATGACGATATAAAAGCTATAAAGACCATTCATGAAGAAAACCCAAAAGCTAGTGCCCCAAAAATGAACAAAATCTTTAAAGAAAATAGGGATAAAAGTGTCTCAGATGATACTTTTAGAAGATGTTTAAATAGACTTAACATATATGCTTACTTCCCTGACTGAAAATCTTTATTGTGAAAAAATATAAGGAAAAGGGAAGAGTTGTGTGCAAAGTGGTTATTTCAACCTGATAATTACTGGGAAAATGTTATATTTTCAGATGAATGTAAATTTAATCTTTATAATTCAGATGGCTGTTCATATGTATGGCGACCTCCATCTAAAAGGCTTGACCCTAAGAATGTAGAAAAGACAGAAAAATTTGGCAAAGGTAGTGTGATGGTTTGGGGATATTTCTCTTACAAAGGAGTTGGAAACTTGGTCTTTATAGATGGTAAAATGGATAAATATGGTTATTTAGATATATGTGAGTTTATTTTTGTTTAGAATAGTTTTTAAAATCGGAAGTTAAATTTATAACCCCCTTTGAGATGAAAATAATGCAATACAAAATTCATTTAAAATTGGTTGAATTAAGACTGATATTTTGATGATTAATCTCCTGTTTAAGGTCACTAAACAAAGCATTACCTATTTTAGATCAAATTACGGCTGTAATTGAATTAAAAATTGAAAATAACTTAATATTTCGTTTTACTTATCATAAACTCAATACTAAAAAACAAAAACAGATAAAATAAAATAAAAACATACTAAAATCAAAAATTTTCGATTGAATTTTTAGATCTAAATACTATTCCTGTTTTTTGTTACAGAATTTCGATTTTTCGCCATAATTTAATTAATCTGAGTTATTGATAAACTCAAAGTCGATAAATTTCATTTAGGGCTATTTTTTGATCAACTTTTTCAAAATTATTGAAAAATTAACATAAGAAATGTAAAAATAAATAAAAGAATCACTTTAATTTATATAAAAAGATTTATAAAATTCATTTTTTAACTAATAGCTTTAACGAGTGATTAAGGCATAATACCCCTGGGAGAAATCCAATATTCTCAAAAATTTTGAACCAAAAAGCTTAACTCGGCTTCATAACTTCCTCTGAAACGTACTCTCCTGACTATATTTTTTCAGGGGAAATAGTTCCTGACGCCACTTTTTTTCTTGGTCAATCTTCAAACGACGCGTCCACTAGCGGATTTATGAATTCTCAAATTTTCCAAGTTTTTTCAACCAATTTCTCCGACTTTGCTCGGAAACTAAAGCTTTGAAGTTTCCACACCCCACCTAACAGTTTTTTTTGATTGGATCACGGAGAGCGGTACCAACCGAGGTCGACAAGGTAATCACATTACGTGGAGAAGTATAGCAGCCCCCAGTCAACGCTATACTCCTTGGATTACCCATCTTCCCACATTTAGGTTTTGAGCACCACCCTTTTACTTATGATCTTTAATTGAGAGGAGAAAACCGCACAACCATTATCTGGTTTCAGTTTAGTGGGGTACTTGTTTTCCGTCCTCTCTCTGGAGCGGATCACCTTATGCCCCAGCTTACGATGGTTTGACCCCTGGAATGTAGATACCGAATTTCCATAAATGATACCTGAGTCGGCGTAGAGGGACATGTATTGCTTAGCATCCTTTATGCAGAGCGTTTGTACCAGGTCCTCTCTACCTGGGTCCTCGTAGATCTCAAAGTAGACTTTGGTGTCGACCCTTAAGAAAAACTCCCAGAAACAGTAAGCCACAAGGTATATAGAATCCACATCATTATTTCTTTCGAATTCGTCGAAGACTTTCTGCAGAAGTCCGAAGTGCCCGTCTATATCTGACTTTCCGTGATATTCTGCAAAGAAATTCTGGGAGGTGAAGTAATTCTTAGTAGGTAGCTCCAAGAGTATATAACTCCTTAATTCCTGGATCTAAAATGGCCTTCATTATCTGACCAGAAATATATTTTGGAGAAACTTCTCAGCTTCGCCTCTACCAGTTTCCTGAGGCAGCTCTTTACATAGTGGGAATCATGACTAATAATTTCTGAGAGGTAATTATAGTACTCCTCTTTATTTCTCCCGCCACTTTATAGATGACACAGAAGCTGAGACAAGATATAGAAGATTTGTAGTATGCTTGGGATATCTCCACAGGTCCCCACCGATCTTGAAGTTCTGTTTGAAATCCATGACTACTACGCACTCATCATGCTCCAAGTTCTCTATTCTTTGTCTAAAGTAGCCCTTTTGATCTTTCTTTAACTCAGCATGGGGTTTGTAGAACTTTACTCGTTTGTCCTGAGACTTTCACCAGCCTCCTTTCAAGTTTCTTACCATTTATTCAGATATTACACATATCCGTCTTATTTTTCAAATATTTGAAGTATTTTGGGCATAAAGTGTAGTATGTAGACAAGCTTAGAGTAATTTATGGGTTTTCGACCATTATTTTCTTATAAATATATAGTTTATATTATTGGAGATTTAATACAAGTTGATTTCTATGTAGTTTGCATGTTATCTTAGAATATTTGGTCAAATATTCATTAATTAACTCTTTATATCTTCACCTTTTTGTTTTTTAGATTCTGATTGATAAATTCCCTATTTTTTATTTCATCATCTCCTCTTTTCCTTTTTGCAGTCTTGTACATAGTGTTTGAGAAAGTAAAACCAATTTTTCTCAGATCCTTTTTCGATATTTCGCCTGCAACTATTGATAAAACTGTATATCTTTCGTTTTTTGGTGTTTTGTTGAATAATTTTAATATATTCTTAACTAATTTTTGGAGTATTGTTGGTGATTCATCAGTATTAATGTTTTTGTTATCATACGGTAAATATCTTGCGTTCATTTTAGTAACTGTAATCTAATAAACGCTAATTTAAAGCAAAAAATGTTTGTTTAATTTATTTTACCAACAAACTGGTTGAAAATTTATTTAGGGTCTGTTTTAATTCCTGAAAGTGTCTCTTCCGAAAATAAATTCCCATAAAGTACAATTTAATACAATCAACAAAGAAAGTGGGACCAAATGACTTCGTATTTCAACACGATAATGACCCCAAGCATACTTCTAAGCTCATTGGAAAATATCTTGGGGGCGGGGGAATGAAGTCAAAACTTTGATTTGACCAAGCCAAAGCCCCGATTTGAATGCAATTGAACACATCTTGGCCTATATGAAGNGAGCTGAGGGGGGGGGGGGGAAACTCCGATGATCAAGATGAGTTAAAAACAGAGCTACTAAGATTATGGAATAACTTTCCCGACAATTTTATAAAAAACTTAATTAAATCAACGTCTAAAGGTGTAAAAGAAGTGTTACAAGCTCATGGGAAGTATGGTAGTTATTGATTTTTAAATATCCGAATTTCTATGCTGGATCAACAAATTTCCTTTTTGATTTTCTATTTTTTTTAATAAAAAATAGTGATAAATAAATAAATTTAAAAATAATACAGTTTAAATATATCTAGTTTTTTTATTCATATTTATTTATAAGCCGAATTGTCGCTTTGGTTTACAAAAAAATAGGGTGTCCGAATTTCCGTGCGACATAGTGTAGTAGAGTGACCTTATCTTAAGTTTGTCGTTCTTGACATTCAATTCTTTCTTAAGCTGATGTAATTCTTTCGCTTATTTATATATTTTTTGGGGGTTCTTATCTAATCTAAAATTTTTTCGTCTTGTGGTGATCTCAGTATAAAAGGGTTTTTGACGTCAGCTGTTTTCAAAATTTAAATATTTAATTTGATAGCTTGTATTTCTGCAAAATATTCATAATAGAAATATCATGTTTAACTATATCTATTTCTACATCGTTTGTATTTGATTTCATATTTTATGCGAAAATCTCGATAACTTTTGGTTGATATGGATTTGAATAAATGAAAATCATACATTGTATTTTTGATAATCTTATTTTAACATGTAAACTACATATTTTCATAGCTAATTTACAACCTTTTGTATAGCCAAAATAATATTTTTTCAGCAAACTTTGCGATTCTTTGGATTGTGAAAAAACTCCAAATCTATATTAACTTCATGTTTTTATTATAAGAAGGCTGTATAATCCTAAATTTGATTTTAAAAAACATAGCTACTTTTTTAGATCAAATTTTTTCAATGAGAAATTTTTAAATTTTACAAAAAGCCAAATAAATCAAATAAAATTTTATTTAAAGCTCTCATAACTCGTCATTTTCCTCCTCAGGTTTGGTAGCATCTTCACCAGAAGCACCACCATTATTAAGTTTTTCCATAATAGGCTTAGCTACTTCCTCTAACTCTTGACGTTGCTCATCAATATCATCCTTAGCAGCAGAAGATCCATTTTCATTTAACCAAGCTTCTTTCTTTTGGATGGCCTCGGCCAAGGTATTTCTATCTTCCTCGGTAAACTTATCTTTCATCTTGTCTTCAACTGTTGTCTTAAGTCCATAAAGATAAGATTCGAATTGATTCTTAGCTTCAATTTTATCCTTATAAGCCTTATCTTCTTCAGCAAAGTCTTCTGCTTCTTTGACCATACGATCAATATCTTCTTGAGAAAGTCTGCCTTTATCATTGGTGATTGTGATCGATTCTTTCTTGCCAGATCCTTTATCATGAGCTTCAACTTTCATAATACCATTAGCATCAATCTCGAAAGTGACTTCAATTTGAGGAGAACCTCTTGGAGCAGGAGGGATACCAGTGAGATCAAATTTACCTAATAAATTATTATCTTTAGTCATAGCTCTTTCACCCTCATAAACTTGAATAGAAACCATGTTTTGGTTGTCTTGTGCGGTGGTAAATATTTGAGATTTCTTTACTGGGATTTGACTATTTCTCTTAATTAAAGAAGTCATGACTCCACCAGTAGTTTCAATTCCCAAAGTCAAAGGACAAACATCTAACAATAATACTTCGTTAAGGGATTCATCTCCTGTTAAAATACCACCTTGAACTGCTGCACCATAAGCCACTGCTTCATCAGGATTGATATCTCTTGCTGCTTTCTTTCCATCAAAGAAATCTTCAATGATTTGAATAACTTTAGGAATTCTAGTAGAACCACCAACCAAAACAATATCTTGAACATCAATCTTTTTTTCTTAGCATCTTCCAAAACTTGTTGAACTGGTTTAATGGTCTTTTGGAACAAATCATTACATAATTCTTCAAATTTGGCTCTGATCAAAGTTTCTGAGAAGACTTCACCATCATAGAAAGATTCGATTTCAATACGAGTAGACATTTGACTAGATAAGGTACCTTTAGCTTTTTCGGCTTCTCTCTTCAATTTACCCATAGCTTTCTTGTCTTTAGATACGTCTTTTCCAGATTTCTTCTTGAACAATTTGACGAAATGGTTGATGATTCTGTTATCAAAATCTTCACCACCAAAATGAATATCACCAGAAGTAGCAAGAACTTCGAATACACCATCTTCAATAGAGAGCAAAGAAACATCAAAAGTGCCACCACCTAAATCAAATACCAAGATAGTCTTTTCACCTTTAGTTTGATCCAAACCATAAGCGATTGCTGCTGCTGTAGGTTGGTTGATGACTCTCAATACAGTTAAACCAGCAATTACTCCAGCATCTTTAGTTGCAGATCTTTGAGCATCATTAAAGTAAGCAGGAACAGTTACAACTACATGAGTTACAGGTTTACCTAAATAAGATTCAGCGATATCTTTCATTTTCTTCAACACCATAGCCGAAATCTCTTCAGGAGTATAGCTCTTCTTCTCGCCTTTCACATCGACTTGAATCTGCGACTTGGAAGATTTGTTGACTAGCTTGAACGGAAATAGTTTCATATCATTTTGAACATCCTTATCTTGATAGTTTCGTCCAATCAATCTCTTTGCATCAAAAACGGTATTTTCTGGATTTGTAGCAGCTTGATTTTTCGCAGCATCACCAACCAATCTTTCATCATCCTTGAAGGCTACGTAGGAAGGGGTGATACGATTACCTTGATCGTTGGCTATTATCTCTACTCTTCCATTCTTGTACACTCAAACACATGAATAGGTAGTTCCTAAATCTATACCGATAACATTTCCATAATCAGATTTTTGCTCTTTTGCTATTACACTAGTGGCTAATAAACTGAGTATTCTGTTCTTCATCTCACGAATTTCTGTAGTTTTAGTCGAGCTTATTTATACTTTTCACTTTTGTTTCAATGATCTGTCATATTTTTTGTCGAATTTTCATTGGCTAAAATTCCAAAGACACATCAGAGTAAATACAAAATATCGATAATAATATATGAGAATCAACACATTTGTGTCAATATTAAGATGTTATAAACTTTTATTTGTTGGAAATAATCTGGTTGTTCTTCATTCTGAAGGAGATTCGAATAACGTATAAAACTTGATATTTGACAAATAAAAATATAAAAAGAGTTTATTAGAAATAAATAAGGATGTATATGACTTTATCTTTCTAAACTTAAAAGCTAGAGCGAGAAGGAAAGAAGTCAATTAGGTCGTCATTAAAAATCCATGTCAGCAATCAAGCTTAATAGCATCCAAATGTAGAAGTTAAATAACAGTAAGATTTCTAACACCAGTATATGTATCAGCCCAGTTACGGCTTTGAGGCGTCCTCTATATAATAAAAGCATTATGAAATCAAAACTGTAGTAGATGGTTTGCACTGGCAATAATATGGGACAAAATTATTGAAGCCTTGGTTATAATTCTTTCATATTAGTGATCATAGTGAAAATAGGTTGAGGAAGCAACTAAAATGGCAAGGAATATAGCTAAGAAATATTTTATGGATAGTAAAGTTGATAAATACATAAGTTTATTTTCATTCTTACTATTTTATTCATTCAAGAAACTAAAATTCCTCGACTAATTAGAATAGAATTATGTTTCAAAAATTTTGTCCCATATAGGTATGCAATCACTTTGAGTCTTTTATAGTCCTTCCTAAGATCTGGTGGTGTTATCACATGCTTAGTTATCCTGTTCTAAGACCATAATTTTCTGCATTTATGTAGATTAGAGAGACAGAAATGAAACATCCTTTTCCAAATCAAATTCTTTAGATGCCGAGTACATTATATTTAGAACAGTGTCTTATTGCGTATAAAGGAATAATATTAAGTATACTCCATGTCTTGTTATTGATACCCTTGTATTTAGAGTAATGACGGAGCTAGGGATTTGTGGGAGCGCGACCCCTGGCCTATCAAAACAAGACAGGATTTAGGGGATCTAAGTGGTGTTTTTCGTCCTAAAATACCAAGAATAAAAGATAAAATTGATTATTTTTATTATAAAGATGCATTTTCAAACAACTTTATCTGTATAATTAATAAAAAAAGTTTTATATGGCACTTTATTTTCGTTTAGAGTAGTCCCTTTTTGATTCTCTCCTTAATTCAACCAAATTTTTAATGAATCTAGATTATTCTCATTCTTGTTCAACCAATTATTTAATAAGCAAAATGGGGACTACTCTGAACAAAAACCTCCTTTTAACATTTTGAATCGTCTGATTGGACGATATCTTTACTAACAAAACTGTCTTACATTTGCTAGTTATTTCTTGCTATGACGCCACCTACCTGCCTTCGTTCACACGGCTTCCCAAAGCCTAAAACGGAATACGAGTTCTTGTAGGCTACTCTCTTTTGACCCGCTACCAAGTTAGAGTCGATACTACCTAATACAATTCTCTTCTCTAACTGGTTGTCGAGAGAAGCTTCCAGCAATAATCTTTCATAATCACATGTTAATCTCAATTGATCACTCTCTTTTACTCTTTCACCATCGTAATATTCCTTCATTGTGTGTACAGTATTTTTCACGTTTTCTGCGCAAAATATGTGCAGAAAACACGAAAAAATGGAAATGTCCAATTTTCTGCGCAAATTTTATAAACATTCAAATCAAGCAGTTTAGACATTCAAAGAAATTAAGTTTAATAATTTTATACAATTTCAAGTATATCTAATGAAAATTGTTATTTCATTACATTCTTTTATATGGGACAAAATTTTTGAAACATAATTCTATTCTAATTGATCGAGAAATTTTAGTTTCTTGAATGCATAAAATAGTAAGAATGAAAATAAATTCATGTATTTACTATCCATAAAATATCTGTTAGTTATATTTCTTGCCATTTTAGTTGCTTCCTCAACCTATTTTCATTCTTACTATTTTATGCATTCAAGAAACTAAAATTCCTCGACCAATTAGAATAGATTTATGTAAGAAAATTTTGTCCCATATTCATTTGTATCCCCTGCATCAATTAATGTATAATGTGGGTAATGAAAATGACCATTTATTCATTTTTATTTTACATTTAATCCATAGCACGGGATATGTAAAAATCATGCAAATTAATTAATTAGAATGCAATATAAAAAATGGATATAAATAAAATGATAAACAAAAATTGATTAAATTAAATGTTAGAGAGAAAAACAATAAAAGAGAGACTTGATATTCTTTCAAAAGGGATGAATTTAAAAGCAGAAGAGAACTTGCAAAATTTTATAGAGTAACAGAAAATTCAATAAGAGAATGGGAAAATAAAAAAGATGTTTATCAAAGTTTATCCATCAATATTCCCTCACTCAAATCGTTTCTGAATATTGTAAAATCGAGAAATTGATAGATGAAGAAATTTGCTAAAATCAAAAATCGAATAAAAGAGTGCAATGAAAACAATGAATGTAATTTATTTTTTAAATGATTTTAGCAATAAACGTAGGTAAGTTATGTTCAGTTGTATATAATTCCAGCGATAATTTAGAAAATCGTACTATCAGTTCTATTGATCAGTCAGTAAGACGATTTTTAGGTCGAAAGAATTATGTGATCAGGTATAAAATTTATTTAATTTTTAGAAAAGTAAACTCACCTCACTCTCGTACAGGCAATGAGCTTGAAGTTCAGACGTCAAATTTTTATGATGAATTAAACAATAAAAATAAAGCATTTTCTTATAATGCAGATTATGTAATTAATTTTGACGAAACAAGTAAAAAATATTATTAAATTTAGGCTACTTTAAAAATTATATTAATAACAAAACTATTGTTAAAAAAAGAACAAAAAATGTTACTGCCGCAGATTTCAAAGAGAACAGAGAGTATAGATCTACAGTTTGTCTTACAGTTACTATGTCAGGAAGAAAAATTACAGCCATTTATTATATTAAAAGGAACTAAAAATGGTAGGATATCTACAGGGTGGCGCAAGTAAATTTGAACATTTTTCTAATAAAATAGAAATAACTCATAACTTCTATAGATAAAAATATAACAAAAATTTATTTGTAACATTTAAATACTAGTAATTAGTGCTTCCACCACTAGCATTTCTTGGATTCTTTTTGTAAAAGAGCGACAGATATTTTTAATTGTGTTCTTATCAATCTCGTTCCAAGCCTTTTCAACTCTTTTGATTAATTCTTCCCTATTTCTTGGTCGAGGTTTTTTATGGATGGATTCTTTAAGAATACTCCATACATGTTCTATTGGATTCAAATCTGGGTTATTGCTTGGCCATTTTCCTTTGCCCCATACGGTTTGAAAATTTGATTCTAAAAGTTGCATATTATCTTTTTCCATCTTGAACAAAAGTCACTTTTCTTTTATTGTAATTTACTTTTGGGTTCTTTAAAGCTTCTATTACGCCGTTTCATGCAAAGAAGTAAAGGAAAAAATTAATTATGAGATATAAAAAGATGAAACTTTGTAGTTTATATATATGAACCTTCTACTTTTATTTCATCGCTCCATCTTTCAGCTAGCTGCTGATTATCATTCATAGGACCCTGTATATTAAGTTCCTGGATAATACTCTATAGTTGTAATCCCAACTCTTCCCAATTGTCATAATCATTTTCTCTTGACTTCCTCTTTAATTTACAAAAACAGTTAAAATCAGGTAGACTTATATCTGGACTATATGGCACAAAATTTTTGAAACCTCGGTTATAATTCTAGAATATTAATGCATCACAGTGAAAATAGGTTGAGGAAGCAACTAAAATAGCAAGAATTATAACTAACACATATTTTATGGATAGTAAAGTTGATAAATACATAACTTTATTTACTATTTTATTCACTCAAGAAACTAAAATTCCTCGACCAATTAGAATAGAATTATGTAAGAAAATTTTGTCCCATATGGAAGATGATACCAAGTGCGGATTTTGTTATCATCAAAAAAATCCATTACAAGCTTTGATTTAATGGGTCTTGCATTATCCTGTAAAACCATAGGATACTAAATTTCTTATCAGGTAGCCATTTTAGTAAAACTTCATTAATAAAGCCTATATAGACTTCTGAAGTTACTGTCTCTTTAGGTGCACAAAGCTTTCAATATGCAACACCATTATAATCCATTGCTAGTATAAACATTCTTTTTCTCTGATAGTTTGATTGTGCTACAATTTGTGGTGGGCTTTCGTTCTTAGTTCTCAAAAATCGAGACTGGTCACGCTGAGGTTGCATATATAAAGTAAGCCAAGTTCCAACTATAGCCAATGTTCTGTTTATTAGGGTTTTTTGTTTTGATAACTGCTCCAAATATTTATCTACATGCTAATACTTTATGTTCTCTTTGTTCCTGTGTGAGAAAATGAGGAACCCATTTTCTCAATAATTTCTTCATTTGTAAATCTTCTGTTAAATACCGATAAACAGTAGCTTTGCTACAATTTACTAACATGGAAAGTTCGAGGCACGACCAGGCTCTACTTTGAGCAAGTTATTCTTTAATTTTCTCAATTCTATTTTCTTTTATTAAATGATTACTTGTATCGCCTCCTCTAGTGTCTTCAACGCAATTTTGGCACTTATTAAACTTAGAAATCATATTTTTACTGTATTATATTTATAGGCCTTTTCTCCTACCATTTTAACCAATTCTTTGTGNCTTATTAAACTTAGAAATCATATTTTTACTGTATTATATTTATAGGCCTTTTCTCCTACCATTTTAACCAATTCTTTGTGTAAATAAGGGCTTGACACCGGATCTTAATGAAGTTTAAACTATTTATGACGTTGTTCTTTATCGGTTATTAGATTTTTTAATTTTTGTAAGTTATCCATTATAGTAATTTGAACAAAAATGCTTTAAAAATAAAGCTTAATTTATAGAAAATATTATGTATAAACCTTGGCACTAGATATTAATCTGCATATTTATTATTAATTAAAATTCGCTTACCTTTTTGCGTAAAACGACGTAATATATATAGGAATGATTTTGTCCTGGTAATATTTTACTGTTACTTTTTGTCTTTTTCAACAATATGTTAAACCATTTGCACACACACTCCAGCCACTATAATAGAAAGTGATTTTTTTGGGCAAGGTGTTATTGGAACCTGGCTTTTTTCGCTTGTATAATATGGATTATTCCTTTTGTTTAATTGGGTATAAAGTTGAATATGAGATTCATCAGTAAATAAGATATTATCAATTAATTCTATTGCTCTTGGGCCTTTAGTTAGAAACCCTGCATTTTCAACAATTTGACCAAACTTAATTCTATCATCGATATTTTTTGACTTAAAAGAGGTTTATTTTGTCTTGAATAACCATATTTCCCCCAATTTGTTGATTTTTTATATCTTTGCACTGTTCTTCTACTTATAGTTTTGTTACATTTTTGATAGCTTAAACTAGAATTCAACTTGGCAGCGCATTTTCTATCAGAAACTCCATGTTTTTCTTTCATATTACGCTTTATAAATTTTTTAGTGCTTGTGCAGTTTTCTATTCCATAAAACCCTTTTTTTCCTTATCGTTTTTCCTTTTTTCTTCATATGGCACAAAATTTTTGAAGCCTCGGTTATAATTCTTTCATATTAGTGCACCGTAGTGAAAATAGGTTGAGGAAGCAACTAAAATGGTAAGAAATATAGCTAAGAGTTATTTTATGGATAGTAAATACATAAATTTATTTTCATTCTTACTATTTTATGCATTCAAGAAACTAAAATTTCTCGACCAATTAGAATTGAATTATGTAAGAAAATTTTGTGCCATATTGTAAACAGTTTGTCGTGAGCATTTTAGATGAGGTGATATTTCTGTAAGGGACATTCCAGCATCTAATAAACATTTTATTCTTATTCTATTTTGATATTCAATAGTTTTATTTTTATTTTCCATTTTGAAAAGTTATTTATTTTTAAAAAATAAAATTGACTAAATAAATTCATTTTTTATTACCACCCATCGCAAAAATTAGAGTGTCCAAATTTACTTGCGCCACCCTGTAGAGATATACATAAACATACTAACTGTTCTATTGCTGTCACAAATCCTTCAGCTTTTATGGATACTGATTTGCTCGATAAATATTTCGAAAAAGTATATACAATTTTAACACAAACGATTCATCTAAAAAAGGTTTAGTTATTTTTGACAAGGCACCTTGTCATAAAACTCCAATATTTCAAGAAAAATAAGTAAATTTTCTCTTAATTTTTTAGATATCGACTTTGTCCACATCCCGGCTCGTCTGACTAATTTATTACAACATCAAGTGGTTGCAATAAACAAGCCATTCAAGGACCATATCAAAAAAATTAGGAGGATATTTAAAAGGATCGAGTCGAATCAAAATGTTTTTCCTGATTTTAAATATGATTCTTGTATCCCTCAATTAAGATCGATATTTAATGAAAATATATCCAATGCCGAAAAAAATCGAAGATATTCGATTTTGCAGTAGAATATGCCTGGGAGAAGATAGATTCCTCTATTGTAAAAAATGGATTTATTAATTCTAAAATGTCAATTCAATTTGAATAAATGCTATTTTATAAAGTGTTAATTTATATTTTTGTAAATTATTTATTTGTATCTTTTCATTTAAAATTTTTACATCAAAAACTTTTGTGACTTAAAGCAAGTCAAACAAGAAATAAAATTCAAAATAAAAAAATACGAGATAATGAACTTATATTTGATTTCACATAAAATTGAACCAACATAATGTATGCAAATACTTTTTTATGAATATATTTACATTTTAAGAAGCCCCATGTCAGTAAATAGTTCCCTGGTCTTTTAAGTTCCCTTTAATTTATATAAATAACAAGCTGCACGGTGGTGCTTCGCACCAAATATATTTTATTTTATATATAAAAATTGTTTTATAAATAAAAGTTTTGTTTTATTATTTTATTTATTGAAGAGCTCTAGGATATTTTTTATTTTTCCATCAGATGCTAAAATGAATAAATTATTTGGATTTCCAACTCTTGAGCATGCCACATACAACTGACCATGAGAAAGGCTGTAATTATGTAAATTTATTACTACCACTTTTAGTTATGCTCTTGACTCTTATTTATTGACATGGCAAAAGCTAAAGAAATTGGAAATTTCAATTTTTTGAAATCTAATGGAAGAGCATTCGGAATAAAAGGAATCCGTGGTATTAATACATCTTGCCTTTTGCACATCCAGTTAAAATAGAGGCTTCAAAGAGATAACAATATTATTTTTTATGCATAATCTCGTACATATCACTAAAATGAAAATTTATAGATCCTATTTTAAAAAGATAAATAGTAATATATCTTAATCTACAAAGTTTTAACATTATTCGTTAAAAACTGAAGGAGTTCGATAAAAGATTTATATATAGAGACTAAATCAAACAATTTATTTAATAATAATAAAACTTTAATTTCAATGTTGAATTAATTAAAAGTTTTATTACTGAGATTAATTCTTAATCTAATAATTTAAATAAATGATTTACTTTTTTAGTATATTCATTAACTATCTCCTTATGTTCTTTATTAATTACTTTCATAATATATTTTAAGATCTATATAATTAAATATAAATTCATTGAAAATTGATTACCTTTCTACTTTTTTAATCGATATTCTTACTTCTTATTAATAACTAAATGTATGTCTTTATCTTTAGATTCTATATTTAAAAAATACAAAACATTTATTAAGATAATCAAGATGGTGATTTCTGATTGGTTAAAAGTTTATTCTTTTAGTCTTTGTATCACTAAAGCATCGATTTGTAGAGTCTAGAAGGCTTATTTAAAAAAGATAAATAGCAACGTGCACCCTCGTAATATATCTTGATCTATGTCTAAATTTTTAAATGTATTGGTTAAAAACTGAAGGAGGAGTTCGATAACACATACATCACACATACACATACACACACAGATTTTCAGATTTATATATGGCACTTTATTTTCGTTCAGAGTAGTCCCCATTTTACTTATTAAATAACTGGTTGAACAAGAGTGAGAATAATCTAGATTCATTAAAAATTCGGTTGAATTAAGAAGAGAATTAAAAAGGGACTACTCTGAACGAAAATAAACTGCCATATAAGAGACATACGGAAATGAAATGGCCGAATTTTAAATCGAGCATTGAATATTAAAAAATAACAATTTTTAATCCAAAAACATTAAATTATGGAGTTCCAAGTATAAATATTGATTTTTATGCATTCTATAATTATTAATAGAGTTTTAACTATGATGCAAATATGATTTATGGTGAGAAAGTTTAGAACTAAAATTAAGAAGATATATACAAATTTGACTCAATAAAACAGAAAAGAAATATTCGAAATGAACAAAAAGATATAGAGATAAACCTTTAGGTGTGAAGATTATTATACAATTCATATTATTTGTTTTTATATTTTTAGAATAGTTTTATGTGAGAAACCTATCGATTACTACTTTGTATAAAAGTTGTATTTTGGCTACTTAAAAGAAGCCATTATATTGCGATAAGTGAAAGAGTAGGGATCAAAATAATTAAATAATATAAATGTTTTGTTTTTATTTTCAATTTATTTTACATATATTTCATAATGTCTGATTTTGATTTTGGCCATTTCATTTCCGCATATAAGGTGTGGTCCATTACTGTCCAATTTTATAAATTTAAATACAGGCAAATTATGTGATTTTTGAAACACATAAACAAACTTTATTATTATTTATTAAATTAAAGTAATAAATTTTTAATAACCTTTATTTTTAAAGAATGAGAACGAGTGAAAATCAAAACAGGACAAATGCAATCTGCCAATATTAACGAAAATATTGCTTCACGTGATTTTAAAAAGACGACTAGACACTTTAAGTACAAAAACTATACATAAGTCTGTAGAAGAAATAGGTAATTCTATCTATAAAAAAGTCCTAGTAGTCCTACTAAAATAAGCTCTTCTAAAGTCATCCACTCTGTTAAAAGAAAATACCAAAATGCCCTTCCACATATTTCGAAGAGAAATGTATATAAACACTTTAAAAATTAAAAATGAAACATTAAATTAAATATATTTTATACACTGCCTGTCAAAAGTGATTCAGTGTTTGGGAAATTCGAACTTAAATGGTAATTCATGAATGAGTAAGACTTCAAGCAAGCTAATACTCATATTGTAGATAGATACAGCCTTTGTCTATAACATTAAAAATATTATAGATATCTTTTAAATATTGATAGAGATATGATTACTCAAAGTTGAAAGTAGGTGATTCAGTGTTTTGACAAATTTTTAAAAAAATGTAAAATCAATAGATTGTCTGCCCGCCCTTGGTTTTTCTGATCTGTTCGAGTCTTCTAGGCATTGACCTAACAAGCTTAAGACATACTTCAGCTGAAATATTGTTCCTATATCTTGAATTCTCTCACAAAGTTCATCTTTGTCTTTATATGGTGGTCGAATTTTTAGCTCTCTTTTCATATGATCCAATTGATGCTCAATTGGGTTGAGGTCAGGAAATTATGCAGGCCATCTCATTACATTTATTTCGTTTCTTTTGAACCATTTTTTAATACTTGAAGCGGTATGAGAGGACGCATTGTCATTTTGAAAGACAATTTTAGATTTGACCAAGCCATACAAGTCAATTGTATACATCAGCTCGTCATCCAGAATAGTCTCATATATCTCAGCATTAACACTGCCATCAATTCTACGAAGATACCTAACACCTGATGAAAGCATACATCCCCAAACCATAATTGATCCACCACCGAATTTTTTGATTGAGTAATATTGTGATCTCTGAGTGGTTCCCCGATTTTTCTGAAAGTTTTATCACGTCCATCAGATCCCTCTAGATTTACTTTAGTCTCATCTGACCATATAACCATATCCCAGTGCTTATTTTCACAATTTCTGTGTGATTTTTCAAATTCTGAGCTTGCTTGACGATGAGCTTTTTTTAATTGTGAGCATTTCATTTTGTATCTAGATACGATGTTGCTACGATTTAATGTGCGCAGTATATTACTCGAAGAGGCGGATATTTCTGCATAGGACTTGAGTTCTCACTGTATTTCTGTAGAGGTGGAGCATTTACCACTTGTTGCTAATCTTCCAATATATTTTTCATCATACTTATCTAAGACCCGAGGACGACCTATTATAGACTCTGGAGTATTTTTTCAACTCTATTTATTACTCTAGACACTGTTGCTTGTGAAACTCCAACAATTTTGCTATCTTTCTTGAAGAGTTTCCATTTAAAGCAAGTTAGTTAATTCCTGTTTCAATTTTCTTCAATGTTCTTATTGTTATACCAAATAAGCCTTAATACCTTCTGCTAAAAATTTGAAATAAAAATGAAAAATTTTGCGGTATTTTAGAATATTCTAGAATGAAAATTTTGTAAATTTAATAAATTCATCAAAACACTGAATCACCTACTTTCAACTTTGAGCAATCGTATTTCTATCAATATTTAAAAGATATTTATAATATTTTTAATGTTATAGACAAAGGCTTTATCTATCTACCATATGAGTATTGGCTTGCTTAAAGTCTTACTCATTCATGAATTACCATTAAGTTCGAATTTCCCAAACACTGAATCACTTTTGACGTGCAATGTATATATCTTTTATTTTTAAAATAAATATTATGTTTCTTATTATTTTAGTTTTTGGACAGGAATAACGAACCACACCATATGGGACAAAATTTTTGAAGCCTCGGTTATAATTCTAATAGAATTTTGATAAAAAAATAAAATTCAATAATAAAGATTGTCATAAAGCGACAAAATATAAATAGTAAAAATATATATGGCCATTTTGTCGTAAAAAGACCATTATTTTAATATTTAAAAATATAAAAATATTGGACAAGTTGTGATAAAGATTAAAGACTACTGTATTAGACCACCAAATAATCGGATTCGTCAACCTGAGTGTATATGAATTTGGTAAGGTGCCAATATGCTCAAACGAGACTCTTAGTAGTATAGGTTCCTACTCATTCGCTACAAACAAATGAACTTCCTAATGACAGAAAACTCGAAGTTTTTTTACATCGAATACATCACAGTATTTGTGATTTTATTTGGATTCGACTTCTGTTTATACTTTTCGCACATAAAGAGTGGATAATTGGTTTGAAACCAATTATTGGCTCATTGAAGATTCTGAAACAACTTAACAAGGATGCATAAAAATACGGAGCATGATGAATTAAGATGCATAAAATTGCGGATAAACTTATAAGCATGCATAAAGAAGCGATATTAATTAATAAGCATACATAGACGGTCTTAGGCTAACTAATAACAATGCATGAATATGCACAATTAATTATATTGAACTGAAACAAAAATTTATGCAAACATAAATTGCGGATATAGAAATCATGCAAACAAATATTGACTTGAAACATGATGAATTGATGATTTTGAACAGAAACAAAGTAATGCACCCCTGTGCAAATGAAGAACCAACAAATAATTAAATGAAATTTATTAAGGCCCAGCAAATAATGAATGGGGACGGGAACTGAGGAGAATAAAGAAGGCCCAAACAAGATAACAGTCTTTTTTCCTATAAATAGCTTTTTGTTTGCAATAAACATCATCTTCTACTAAATTAAAGTAAAATGAAAGCACAATCAACCGAAATAAATGATGCAACAATTCCTGGTATGAAATTGTATACAAAAAGATTCTAAATAATAGAAAACATCAGGAAACTGCATTCAAATGCCAAAATAAACCAAAAAAGTTATATATTGTCTGTTCTGGCTTATAAAAGCTTAAAAGGGCTTTTAAGAAAAATAAAATTCAATTTTTCTGATTCNTATATATTGTCTGTTCTGGCTTATAAAAGCTTAAAAGGGCTTTTAAGAAAAATAAAATTCAATTTTTCTGATTCACAGTTCACAATTGCAAGAAATAAAAGAAAAGAAGGTAGAATATCTTTCGATA
>NIPM01000809.1:0-46412 GCA_002738285.1 Holacanthella duospinosa | reverse complement strand
TTATATGGGACAAATTTTTTGAAGAAAACATAATATTTTGGTTGAAATAAAAAATACAAGTATTATTTGGTTGATAAAGAAGTATAATTTATACTTATTTATCAACCAAAGCAGGTTTTTGTGTAATTATTAGAATTTTTCAACCAGAATAATAAAGTTCTTTCGAGAATTATACTGAATTCTTCAACTAAAATGATTGATTTCTTTCAAAAATTTTGGTCCATATGGCACAATATTTTTGAAACANTGAGGAAGCAACTAAAATAGCAAGAATTATAACTAACAGATATTTTATGGATAGTAAATACATAACTTTATTTTCATTTTTACTATTTTATTCACTCAAGAAACTAAAATTCCTCGACCAATTAGAATAGAATTATGTTTCAAAAATTTTGTCCCATATTTTGGAAAGCACTCAAAATAAATCCAGATAAATGTGATCATTTTATTGAATAAACATTCAAATATGGTATTGATCCCATGATATTTGGAAAAATGCATGTTTTCTATAAAAAATACAAATTCTGAATCTATTTGTTTCATTCCGGTTTTACAAAAATTAAATGCTGAATGCCAATAGATTAAATTAACCATAAAATGCAACATCTGTCGTATAATATCATCCTTTTTTAAATAAAATAACTTAAAACCATTTTCTATTGTTTTTGAAACATTTTTGGAACCTTCTATTTTCCCAAGCATGAAACTCTTGAAGCATACAATAGGTTTTAATTGATAAGTAATTTTATTGAATGCAGGTTTTAAGCCCAATATTTTGATAAGACTCTTTTATACTCATCCTCCGTAAAAGTATAAAGTTTGTGAAGATCCTCCATTCTTTCGGTTTCGCTCTTACTAAAAAACCCAGGGTCATCCTATGAAAGATGGAATGTGTTTATTACTTTGCAGATGACATAAAGCTTCTTTTTAATTCTTAGTCTGAAATCTTTATATTGCTCCTTGTTGACCTTTTCTACTTTTGCAAATGCCATAATTTCTAAACATTTTCTCGATTGGATCTAAAAAAATCAAAAAATAATCGAACCTTGCTGAGTTTGTATTCCTTAGTTAGCTTCTTCATCAGCTCTTGAGCGCTGACTTTATTGATTAAACTGAATATTCCTTTCTCTCTAAGCATATGCAAGTCGCAAACGTCTCTCATATCTGTGAAATCTTCATTAGGATCCTCGACTAAAAATAAAAAACGAAAACAAACCTGTAACAGAGATAATGTTTTCTTGAGACAAAAAGTGATCATACAAATGTTTGTAAAATTTTGCTAAATATAATGAAATCGTATTCTTACATCCTAAGCCTTTTCTCTGATAACTTGGGAGTATGACATATTGACTACAATTTTAGTGATAGATTTACCTGATTCTTGCTTTTAAAAACTCTGGATATCCATAAAACATAACTACAGATACAAATCCCGCAAAGTTATGGGAGACTCTATCGCCTTCTTTGATCTTTTCGAACCTAAAAATAAAATTAAATGTTTTACAAAAGATAAAAGACCCATCTCGTATCATCTGTTTCTAAATAAGTAGCGCCTTCGATATAAAAACAGGTGAGCAGTTTAAACCGATCGTAATATTCCATAAAATACTTGTTACTAAAATCACACTAAAGCTTTCAAGAATGCAAGCTTACTTTATAAATTTCAAATTCCATTTCCCTTTGAGTTTTTGCAAGTTTTCGAGATTGTTCAAAATTCTTTGATTTAATTTTGTCAGACATTTCATGAGTAAAATTGGAGATAAAATCGCCAAGTAAAGAAACATCAAAGACTTCTTTTGAGAATTCAGAATATTGCGATAAACTTTTCGTAAAACCTAATTAATTAGAAAAAAGAATATACCAGAAGACAAATATTCTAATAAGGGTTGCTCTATTTCGTCTGGAGTTCTTTTATCGGAGTTTCCATTTGATTTCACATTTTTTTGGTATTCGTATACATCAGAATGAGTAACTTCATAGTATAAATGCATAGAATCTTTGATATAAAACAACTATAAATAAACATAAGCGAAATCACATTAATATCTAAACTTTGATAACCAGAAACTTGTTCATCTTCTCCATACATGAAATAAGTATATACTGGATTATAAAGTGGAAACTCTTCTTTCCCTTTTATAATATCACTAATCTTGTCTATATCTTTCTTATCGACTATTTAGTTTAAAATATGAAATATATACTGAAGTACAATTTCAAGACTTTATTTGTATCAGATTTCCACATCTCGTCCTTTTTAAGAGTCATCGCTAAAAGTTAATATTTTCGCCTTTACTTTCCATCTCAAATTTATTATTTTGAAATTTTTTGAGTGATGCTATTGGCCAACTATGTCAACCAGTTCAATAATGGTGCAATACAATGGTTTTGAAGATAAACAATAGTATCCCAAAATAGCTGATTGAGTTTTAATTTTTGATCTTTTATTAGCATATTATATAACTGTAGGTGTATCATATGAGTTTTTTTAGAAACATGTTTTAACAATAACTACATAAAGAGAAGTAAAACCGATATTTTGCTGCTTTATATTCTGTAGTTATTCTCGGTGACTAATTCAAAGCAAAAATTGTGAAATCCAGGTTTTAAATTGAAATGAAAATAAGAAAATCCAACATAAAATACCAAAGCAGAGAAAAGTACATATTTTTAGGGACGAAAGGCCTAAAAATCGATTCGATAAAATCTGATATCGATACTATTATTGAAAAGTTTATTTTGGTAAAGCTTTCATTTTCGATCTTTTTAGAATGGAAATTTGGAATTTAAAAGCTTTTTGTCTCTCTGGATCTCCAAAAAATTATACATGCTTCACTCGTTATGTCAAGATGAAAGAAGTAAAACACATTTATTATTGGCTATATATCAAATATTAGTTGGTACTATACATCTTTTCAAGTTTTTAGATATTTTGGAAGAAACCAAAGAGATTAATACAAAGGTTGCGATCGTTTATTTACTTTATTTGTTTTATGAGACTCAGAATAAAAATTCCAAGACTATTAGAATAAATATTACTCCAAGTATTTTTTATCATTTGTTCGTTTAGAAAGCTTAAAATGTTTAAGTGATCTTTATTCGCAATGTGGTGAAATGGGGTTACACAATGTCGTGTACATTATAAGCTTCTTAAAAAGCAAGAATGCCTTTTCTTATGTGGCATTTAATCACAACTTGATTGACTTTATTACTAATGATTACAGCTTGGATAGCAAGTAAGATTAGAATTATAAATTTTTAGGTTGACACTTCAATCGAGACTTGATTCATTGGAAAAAGATACCAACGTATTTCAAATTTATATAATTGAATAGGAAGACGAATCAAGGGATGTAGACTTGATCAATATGGAAAAAGAATACAAAGCTTTACTTTATTCTTTGAATCTGGATGCTGAAGCGAGGAAAATAAACATAGAAAAGAATATGTAAAAATAAATTTTGATTATTTTTCCATATTTTTATTTAAGCTCGGTTCACTTGGTGTGTTATTTTCTTGAGAAATGCTAGATTCATTGTTATCTTTCCTTAAATAAGGTCAAATACTTGGAAATTACTTTTTCTTGCGTCTTTTTGGCTTTTCACTGACTTCTTTACCGTTTTTGTTTTCTACTGGGTCTGGTACATTAGCAACAATGTCTTTTAAAAAGTCGAATTTTTCAATGCTATTGACGCATTTCTTGCTATAAAAATCAATTTCAGAAAACTATACAGATGGAATGATGTAATCCTCTTAGCGTTTCTTTCTTTTGTTTCCTTAGACGCTTCCTCGATCAAATTAGCCATAAACAATTCTAGGGCCTTTGCTTCAAAAATTAATGACGATAGAATTTACAAATCAAAACGGGAGTTGCTTGTGACATTTTTCCTACCTCCTCATCGGTTTGCATTATCTTTTTTATTCTAGCCTATAGTAAGTTATCATATATTGTGTTAGCCTACTACTGGAAACTTTGTCTTGAATTTCTTTCTCATTTGAAATTTTTGAAAATAAATGTAGTCGAAATGAAGTCAACAACCTTTTATAGAAAAAATATAAACTCCCTCAAAATCATAGAAAAATGATTTTTACAAGAATATGATTTGTATACTTGTTTTCAAATAGTTCATAATTTGATTATTTGGTAAAAATAAATGGAGTCATCAAAGATAATGAAAATCGTCGCTTATGGATAAATAGGAGTTGATATGATTGTAATCGTATCTCTAAATGATCAGTTTAATTAATAAAATCTCAATTATGTGGCTATTTAATAATAAAATGAATAGACAACAACTAGAAATAATGAAGATGAGAAAATTAAAAACATTATACTTCCAAAACACTCAGTTTTGTAATCACCTTTTTAGTTTTCTTCTTTGGTGGTACTCTAGAGGTGAAAGCGCTGTTTTCTTTTTTAACTCCAACAAATTTGCTATTTTGAGGCTCCTCCACATCACTAGAAGAACTTTTGATCATAGAGAGGCTTCGGTTCGAATTACTCGGTTTTTTACTAAGTGCTCTGATCCTTTGATCTTGAGGATTTTTGTTACTGTTGGTAGGAGAAGCTTGATTCGGAGAAGTATCGCGGGAATTTCTGAATCTGGTAAATGAAGGAGGAGCAACAGAAGTATCACCAAGTATAGATCTTCTGTCGAAAGAAAAGCTTTTCTTCATTTTTACAGTACCTGATTTATTTTGCGCCAACGAATCTCCTTTATTTCTACTTAAACTAGCAGTTTTGGATGAATTGGAGTTAGAAGACTGTCTAGTACTATTAGATGAAGTGGAGTTTGTTTTATTAGCTGAACTTCTTTCAGACTTCTTAATAACTTTTGAAGATATCGCAGTTGTCTTAGATGTAGCCTTTGATCTCGGTCTCTTTGAGGTGAGTTCATCTGTGAGAAGGTGTGCAGACTTCAACTTGATTATCTTTTTTACACAAAATGGATTATTCAAAAGATTGTACTTTGGGTTTAGTAGGAGTGTAGTTCTTTTTTCTCTTTAGGGTCACTAACCTTCTTTTTCTTTTTTGCTTTTTGACAGGTGTTTCTTTAATTGCAGATTCCTGCATTTGTTTGAGAAGAAATTCATTCAAAAGAGGCATAGCATTATTGTCAAATTCTTTTATATTGACCTATAAAAATGCTTTAACAAAATATACCCATTGGTATGGTCTTAACGAATAGTCTGTTTTCACTCTATAAAGCAAACAACCATCCGTGAAAATACGATTATAAAGTATCTCCAAAATGTTTCCAACTCTAAAGATCTCTTAAATAATATACCTAGGTAGTTTATCAACATAGACTCCGAGAAAATGATTCACTTTAGGCGGGAAAACTCCAATAAAATTGGTTTTTAAAGGAAAACAATCAAATTCTTGTTGTAAAGTACATCTATAAATAATAAATGCAATATTTACAACGAAAACAACAAGATGGTTTCTTCAGTATCAGACAAAGCATGGCGAAATTTGAATTTGTTGAAAAATTCGGTAACATATTCAGTGATAAAGAAATCGATTGAAAAGAGGTCAATTCTCAAAGATCCTTTAGATGAAAAATCTTTCCCAATCTTAATTAATCTTTCTAAAATAGGAGACCAGAAATTCTGTTCTCTTGAAAACATTTTAATTCGGGCTTCCAAGTGGATTTTAATAGCAGTTAATTGAGTCAGAAACAGAGTTTTAGAGACAGAAATACTATCTTCATTTTCTATACTTTTCATTATCTTTCTCCAGTTCTTACTTAATCTATGAAAAAGTTTCAAAACTAATTCCGTTTCATTAAACCATCTTGTTTCTAAATTATCGTACTCTATTTTGTAAAACATTTCTTTATTTTCTTCATTACATATCTCTTCTTCTTTTCTGGTTAATATCTTTTGGATTTTGGCTTCCATGTCCTTTTCATTGTTCATTGTTTTAGTTCTTGTGAAGCCGAATCAAAAAAATTCTCTAGAACAATTAAATGGAGATCACAGTTTGATTGTATCAAGCTGATCGATTTTTTATGATTTGAAACTTGTTCTAAAATACATTGATTGTATTTTTTCACTATTTGTTTTATAAAAACTGCTTCTTTAACAATATAACCATCGATTAATTTCGCGCGATTATTTGTTTTAAAAAGCTAAAAGAGTCGTAAAAAATATATTAACAACCTTTTATAATATGCTATCATTAAAAATGACATATATATTATCTTTCTCTCCTGGTATATGCTAAATATACCATTCAAATAGTGATTGCTGGTGGCAGTAAACATTTGAAACATAGTACTTTAGAAGCAAACAGATGTGCTATATTCATAAATAGCCAATGAAAACATTTTATTTTGGAGTTGTTTATATTTTTAGATGTATATTTTAATTATATATACGGTTTTCTTAACAAGATCTATAATAGATTTGACACAAAGTTAAATTTTGCGATTTAATAATCTATAAATTAACATATCGAAAAATGATGCAAGTATGTAAACACCTCCAAATATCCCAAAGATTGATACCATTAATTCATATATTGGGCGCTTCTCTTCTGTGTAATGAACTTTTAAAGGAGATATATTGAGATTAAAGTAAAATCCTATAAAAAGTTAATAGATGTTTAAATACCCATTTCCTTTTCTTTTTTTGTGCTGTTCTTATAAAAATCATAAGAATATTGATTCGTTTGAATCGATGTCCCATTCAGATAAGTGTATTCCGAAGAAACTACATTTAGAAAGTATTGATACTTGAAATAACCTAAACATAAGAATAATAAATATACCACTTTCATTTAAACTTGTAAAATTATTCAATAGACATTTGGATGTAGGTATTTCTTCGCCGATAGAGAAATGATGAATGGTGTGATTATGATCATATGCATTTAAAGGAAACACGGCAAAGAGACGAGTGTCGAAAACTGTATCCACTTGATACATCAATATTTTTAAAGAACTTAGCGCCTTTTGTAAAACAATTTCACCAGAAACATTACATCCTTCTCCTCTTTCTTCTATATCTTGATCTTTAACAAATGATCCAAACTAAAATGTTAAATATCAATATTGCTTTTAAAAATTCTTCTCTCAGTTCTTTTATTACATATGAGTCAGGTTTTATGGTTTTATCTTCTCCTTTAAATACCTAAAATTTGTATAAATGTTGTACTTTGGATAATAATTCAGAAACATCATATAAGCTACTTGAGTGATGAATAGATTTAGATTTAGGGTTTATAACTAAATTTTTTACTAATGTATAGTACAAGTTTTGTTTTTCATTATTGTATTACCTTTTTCACCTATTCTAGTTTTATAAATAGAATCACTAATTGTAAATTCATTATCTTCAGCTATTGTAGAAAAGATGCTTAAACCTAAATATAAAAAATGTAAATAAATACAATGACATGGAATCCCCGGGAAAGTTATATTAAAATCTATAGGTAAATAGGTTTCCACTTCGTTTCTAATAACCAAATCTTCCCTGATGTTTATTGTTATGTACTTTTTGTATTCAGTTGAGGCCAAGAAAGCGATTAAAAATATACATAAAACTGTAACTAAATGATTAAATGAATATATGTACTTATAGCTCCTGTGGATGTTCGTATCCTTTGTTCATCTTTGGGTTTAATAAATATATCAAATTTCTTCATTTCAAAAATTTGTTTTAAGTTCACTGGAATTTTATACGTGTCAAAATAAACAAGATTGTTTATCCAAAAATATTATATTTTAAAAATGGTTTATAAACATGATGTTACAATGAAGTATGTTTAAGTGAGATGAAAAGATAGCGAAAATGACTATTTTAATGATTTAAAGATCAAATGATCAACAAAAGAAGCAACAATATAAATCCCACCAACAATACCAGAAAAAGAAACCATGAGTCTATAAATGGATAGTCTACTTTCTTTATAAGTGACTTTTAAAGGAGAAATGTTAAGATTGAAATAAAAACCTAGGAATCATAAAAGTAGCAATTACCAGCCTTATCTTCCTTTGCTTCTTCTTTAAAATACGAGTAAGAGTATTGATTAGTAAAAACGGATGTTCCAGTCAAGTATTTGTATTCAGAACTAACTATATTCACAATATAATGATGACTAAATATGCCTAAAATTCAAAAAATGAATACCTTGTATAGTAGGGTTGACGTAACCATCTAAAGAATTATTAAAAACTTTGACAGAAGTTCCAAAAGATAAATTATGTATTATGTGAGTGTTGTTGAAATTTTCCTTACCAAATCTAGCGTACAAAACCAAATCACGATAGGGTTCTGCCTCGGAAAGAACTATTTTAAAAAAACCAAGAGTTCTTTGGACGACTAAGTCACCAGAAATATTGCATCCTTCTCCATTTTCTTGTACTCCTTCTTCTTCCACCCTTTCAATAAACTAAAGTTCATTAATATATAAGTTACTTGCTCAAATTCATTTTTAATTTCTTTCACCTCAGTGGGAGATTTGCCTTCTATTGCACTATTATCATCTAATTTCTATAAAATAAATTAATATTTGAAACTTCATCGACTAAATTCTTAACCGATTTGTCTTTTTTCAAAGATTTTAAAGGATTACCCTTAGGATTAACAACTTAAAACATTAAATTTAACATAATATACCACTCTTGTTCTTTGTTATAACTGTTCCATCTTGATCTAACCTGGTTTTATATATAAAATCACTAACAGTAGTTTCGTCATCTGAATTCACTGCAGACTTAATAGTCAAGCCTAAACATAAAATAAAATTGCGATACAATGACAAGGAATTCTAGGAAAAGTGACATTGATGAATATGGGTAGAAATTCTTGCAAGTCGTTATTGATTGTCAAATCATCTGTAACTGAAATGATTTTATATTTCTTGTATTCAGCAGATGTTAATAAACCAATTAGAACCAGACATATCAATGAAACTATAAAATTTAATAATATAAATTACTTAGAGCTCCTATCGATGTTCTTATTCTATAATCGTCAGGGTATTTGACAAAAATATCAAAGCTTCTCATTTCGAAGAACAAATTTCGATTTAGTTTTTTTATAGTTAACCAAGCTTCTACGCCACAAAAACAATAAAGACTTCATAAAAGATAAATCAAATAGCAACTCGATATAAATATATATTTTAATACATATTTTATTAAAATATTTTTATCCATTCGAAATTTTCTGTAGGATACAAGCCTCAAATGCAGTTTTTGGTATGAAAATAAGCAATCAGCAAAAAACATTTCACTTGCAAGGCTTTCCCACAATAAAAATTCACAAAATTTATTAAAATGGGAGTTTATTTTTGTTCAGAGTAATCCTCATTTTATTTATTAAATAATTGGTTAAACAAGAGTGAGAATTCATTAAAAATTTGGTTGAATTAAGAAGAGAATCAAAAAGAGACTACTCTGAACGAAAATAAAGTGCCAAATATACAGTGAAATGTACTTTTTATAGTCTAAATTTACACTTTATCATTAAAATCTGGGTATGTTTTCTTGAAAACACCTCGTCTCTGGGAACTTAGTATTTAAAAGAGAAAATGTATTTGGACACAAATATATTTTTCTTTAAAAGTGACATTTAAAGTTGAACAAGAATAAATATACCAAGATTGATTAAGAGAAAAATGAGATATATCAGTGACTTCCAAGCGAATTTATTGATGGAAAAACTTAAATACTAAATAATCTATAAATTTGCCAACAATATAAATGCCGCCAACTATGCCAGAAAAAGAAACCAAAAAGCGATAAATTGAAAGAGTTTGTTCTTTATAGTCTACTATAAGTGGTAATATGTTCAAATTGAAATAAAATCCTAAAAAATATGAATAAATAATCATACCAGCTTCATCTTGTGTTGTAGCGTTTTTATAAAAAGAATATGAATACTGGTTGGTATAAATAGAAGTGTTGTTTAAATATTTATACGCTGAACTAACAACATTTAAGAAATATTCGTATTTAAACAAGCCTAATAATCAAAACAAATCACTACCTTGATTCAAATTGTTGGCATAGTTATTCAAAGGACTATAAAACGTCGGAATATCCTTTCCAAATGATAATTGATTAATAACATGTGTATGTGAAAAGGAATTTTCGGCATATTTCATAACTAATCTACTATCAAACCAATAATCTGGCTCATAAAGCATGATTTTAAATTTTGCAACACCAGATCACCAGAAATGGTACAACCTTCATCTTTTTCTTGCTTATCCTGATTTTTTACTATTTCAAGAAACTAATGGTTAATTAGGTTTAGCTATACTTTTCCAAATTTGACTTTCAATTGTTCTCTTTCAGTAGTAGATGAGCCAACAGAGATGTCTCCATTTTTAAGCCTCTATTTGTAAAGTTTTATAAATACTTGTTCAATAATAGAAGAAACATGATCTATGTTGGATAACGAATCTCTAAATTTCGCTTTTGGATTAATGACTAAACAAATTAAAGTATAGAATTACTTGTTTTTTTTAGTTAATTTATTATTGTGCATATCTATTCTCGTTTTATATATAGAATCTCTAACCGTCGTTTCATCGTTTAAATTCACAACAGATATAACAGTTAAGCCTAAAAATGAAAAAAGATTAATACAATGACAAGGTATTTGAGGAAAAGTGATATTGAAATAAATAGGAAGAGTTTCTTCTAAATAATTATTGATTTTTAAATCTTCTTTGATAAACATTTCTTTGTATTTCTTGAACTCAATGTTAGTCAAAAAACCAATTAATAAGATACATAAAAGAGTCACTAAATGTCAAATTGACATTAATACTTGTAGCTCCTGTTGTAGTTCTAATTCTATGATCATCTATATGTTTCACAAATATATCAAAGTTCTTCATTTCTGCAGAATTCTAAATTATTAGGGCGTTCAGAGTAAAGAGACACTCGAAAAAAATTAAATAAAAAATTTGCTATAAAAGATATAAAGTTCAAAATTAATAGGTTTATAGATACGAACCTTCTGCATCTATTACACTTCTCCATCTTTCGGGTAACTTCTGGATACCATTCATAAAACCTTTACCATTAAGCTCCTGAATTGCACTCTCTAGCTGAATTTCTAGTTCATGCTAATCACCATAAATGTTTTCCTTTAACTTCCCCTTTAATTGCCCAAAACAATTGAAATCAGGTGGGCTAATATCAGTGCTATATGGAGGATGATCTCAAACCCGGATATTATCATCAATAAAATACTGCTTTATAAGACTTGATTTATGCGGCTTAGCATTATCATGTAATATTATAGGCACCTTGAATTTCTTATCAGATAACCATTTGTCTAATAATTTAACTAGGAAGTTTTTATAGACATCTGAAGTTACAGTCTCTTTAGGAGCACAGAGCTTCGAATAAGCAACACCTTGAAAACCCTGTGCTAATATTAGCATCCTCTTTCTTTCATCTATTGCCAAAGTTCGATTAATTAAGTTATTTTGTCTCGATAAGAGTTGCATATTGTTTTTACATGCTAACACTCTATATTCTCTTTGTTCTTCCGTGAGAAAATGAGGTACCCATTTACTTAATAATTTTTTCATTTGTAAATCTTCTGTTAAATATCGAAATACTGTTGTTTTACTAAAATTCACCCGCATAGAAAGTTCGAGGCAAGACCATGTTCTAGTTTTGGCCAACAATTCTTTAACTTCATCTATTACATTTTCTTTTTTCGAGACATCACTTATATCGCCTCCTCGGCTATCTTCGACCACATTGTAGCCTCTCTTAAGCTTAGTAACTAAACTTTTGATTATATTTAGTTTATAGGCACTATTTCCAACCGATTCAACTAATTCTTTATGAATTATCCCAGAACTAAGTCTCAGGATTACGTTAAATTTGATGAAATCCGCTGTTCTTTATCTGAAATTGAATCTTTTAGTTTTTGCAACCTATTCATGATAATATTCAAAATACAATTATTTATAAATAAACACTGTATTCTATATAAATTTATTTAAAAGTCATAGTATTATTAATATATTATTAAAGGCGTAATTAAACAAAGTTCGAGTGCCTCTTTGTGAGGAACGCCCTAATATAATGACATCAAAATTATTCAAACAAAAACAAAGACATGTAAATAGATTGATTCGAAGCTACCGCTTAATTACAGCCTTAAGATTATATTACAATTCGTACATTGTTTATTGTTGTGATATTAGTCCGGGTGTTATGACGAATTCTATTGTGTATAAAATAGAGCATTTATATGACTTTTGAGATCATGACCTTTAAATAATAGAAAATTAGTAGTTAAAATAATTAACAAAAAGTGAAAGCATTATTTAAGAATTTCCATAATTTTTGGTTATTTTAATGCTTTAAACAACAAATAAGCAACGAATGATGCAGTGATATATATTCCATCAAAAATACCACAAAAAGAAACAATAAATCGATAAACGGATGACTTAGTTTCTTTATAAGGTACTTCTAAAGGTTATATATTGAGAGATTAAAATAAAATCCTAAATATAAATAAATGATTGTAAAATGTACCAGATTTCTCAATCTCGGTAATATTTTTATAGTATGAATATGAGTATTGATTTGTAAATATAGAAGTTGAGTTTAAATAGGTGAATCGAGAAGCGAGTATATTAATGCTGTATTGATTTGCATATACGCCTAAATATGAAATTATAGATTTACCTTTTCCTGGGAAATTTACGTAATTATTTAGCAAATTAAGAAACATATGCAATCTTTCGCCAAATGATAAATTGTGAATTATATGTGTATTATCAAATTCATCAACTCCGAATCTAGCAAAACAAAACCATATTGTGGAATTTCTCAGTTTTAGAAAGTAAAATCTTAAAAGACCCTAAAGTTCTTTGTATAACAACATTTCCGGCTAAATTACATCCCTGCCCAAATTCTGACTTTTTTTCTGTTTCTATATTTTCTATAAACTGTACATTTGGTTTGAAATTAAATTAGTTTGGTAAATTCTTTCTTTACCTGGTTTTGTTCTTCTGGAGTTTTTGTAGTGATATTAGTGGCTTTTTCGAGTGACTAATAATTTAAGATTAAATTTAATACATTTTCTGCAAACTTTGAAATGTCATCTGCTCTCTTGAAAGGAGATTTGAGAGATTTCGCTTTTGGTTTAACAACTAAGAATATTAAAATTTAAAAAATACTTATCTGATTTTTTGATATAATGTTTCCATTTTTGCCTAATCTAGTTTTATAAACCATATCTCTTATAGTTGTCTCATCATTTCCATTAACAACAGAATAAACAGTTAAACCTGACAAGATGCCAAGATATGTAGATACAATGACAAGGTATATAAGGAAATGTGGTATTAAAGAAAATCGGTAAATGACTTATTATTCCATTATTCACGTTTAATTCGTTTTCGATGATTATATTTCGATATTTTTGATATTCTATACTTGTTAATCTACATATCAAAAACAAGCAAATCAATGTAACTAAATAATTTACTGTTTATAATTACTTAAACCGCCTATAGTTGTTCTTGTCCTGTGATCATCCGAATGTTTGGCAAATATATCTAACTGTCTCATTTCAAATTGTTCTTTTTCTAAAATCGATAAAGCCAAGATCAAGTAACTTTAGCAAAATACGATTGTTAAATCCATTTTAATCCAAATTATTTGAACTATCAATTATAGGCTGATTTCGTTTAAAATGTTTGTATTTGGTATAAAAATTATTTGATATTTTTGTAAATTCCACAATTTATTAATGATGAACGTATAACTACTTTATAAACTTTTTATAATGTTCAAACGAACAACTGATTTTCATGGTTTTTGGGTGTTGATATTTCTTAGGTTTATTGCAACCAGAAACGTCACACTTTTTGACAACGAGTTCAGGCCTAAAATAATAAGATATCTTGAATAACTTTGAGGAATTAAAATCATGAAGTTCGATTGAACGAGGGAATGAAAGTGAAGTAGAACCATCTTTTTCCATTCTATATCTTAATTGGATAGGATTTTTCTCTTTTTTATTCTTTTTCTATAAAATCAGCACAAAAAATGATAATACAGCTTCTGCATTTTCAGCTCTAGTTCTTTTATTTGCTTGTTTCTTGAGGAGTCTATTGATTGTATCTTGCTGAAAAGTTAATTGGATGAAAAAACCTTATCTTGTTCAGCTCTTTGTTGACTTTGATGCTTTCTTTTTCTAGAAACTTCAAATTTTTTCAGAGCAGCTTCTTCTTCGGTAAGAAGTTTCTTTTTAGATTCTATAAAGATGTTAAATTGTAATTAAACCTTCTGGGAGTTCTAATAATTCCTCGGTGTATTCATCTAAATATTTCGCTCGTTGTCTTTTGGTCAAAGATTTAGACACATTTTCCTCATTAGTGCTGTCAATTTCTAATTCACTTTCTAAAAATATAAAAATGAAATTTGTACCACTGTCAGATAATCCATCATTTTCTTCCTCTTCAAATTCAGACTCGGGTTCAGGCTCTGGTTGTTTCTTCTTTTTAGTTAAAACTCTTCTGCTTAAAGTTCTCGTCTTTTTAGCTAGAGCTTCCTTTTTCTCTGTTGCTTTTCTTTTAGCCAATCTTGTGCTACGCATATTGACAACAGGTTTGGAACTATTACTCCTCATACTTCTTGTGCTCCTAGTCGCAGAATTTGATGAATAATTGCTTTCTTCAGATGAACTTTGGCCATCAAATGGCATTTCACTTGAGAAACTTGAGTCTGACATTTAAAAATTTCAATTTTGTAATTTGAGATGGTAGCAAATGAAAATGCTGAAAAGTTTACTAAAAGATTAGAGGCTCTTAAAAATAAAGAAACTGTACTATTATTAAAGATAGAAGATTTAAAAGAAGATGTATTAAGCCTCGAAAACGTTGATGTTGAACAAGAAGGCACTTTAAAATTTGAAGGTTTTGTTTACATTAAATTTTTTAGATTTAGTTTTGGAAGAATACGATGCACCGGAATGGTGTATACCAATCAATGCAAATGTTATGGATTTTGACTTTGAGGTATATCGATTGATATATTATTTTAGAATTTTGGAAAAGAATATAAATTTGATGTCATTTTAATGGATCCACCTTGGCAATTGGCAACACATGCTCCTACAAGAGGAGTAAATTGCTATCCATTTTATTTTTCTAGGTAGCTATAGGATATAGTCAACTGTCCGACACTTCGATAGCAAATTTAAAGATCAAAGGATTGCAAACAGATGGTTTAATTTTTATCTGGGTTATTAATAACAAATATACAATGGCATTTGATTTATTCGCAGAATGGGGTTATGAATACATTGGAGATGTTGCATGGATAAAACAGACCGTGAATCGTAGAATGGCTAAAGGACATGGCTTCTATCTACAACATGCCAAAGAGACTTGTCTTGTTGGCAAAAAGGTTAATTGTTATGTAATATTTTTAGGGTAGAGATCCTCCAAACTATAATTGTGAAGGCGTTAATGACTTTATTTACTCAGAAAGAAGAGGACAATCTCAAAAGCCTGTAGAGCTTTATCAAATGATTGAAAAGATGATCCCTAATGGTATATTTCTTTTTTATATCTTTAGGTCGCTATTTGGAGATATTTGGAAGAAAAAATAACTTGAGAGATTATTGGGTTACTATTGGAAACGAGTTATAATCTTTAACTCCAAATAAACATACCTTCATCTGAATCATTAAAACATTTTCTTTGGTTATACAATTATATTTATATAGTTATTTTAAAAAACTTGATTCCATAGGGCAAGACGTTTAATGGCTCTAAAGTTGAGGGATCGGTTCAATCTTGGGCACAATACATTATCATTTGTTTACCTTTGAAGTTTTACTTATGTTTGTATTGAAATGTCTTGAGTAAATTTAAAATGATGACTAAATAATATGATGTATATCGTGTTTATATTAGATTTAACTTTTTTGACAATTTCAAGAAGCCCTCTATTCAAATTTAAAAAATTAAATTTTTTGTAAATGTGGGGAATTGGAGGAGATCAAAGCGAAGAAAATATAGTCGAAAAAGCGAAAAAAGAAATCATAAACCGACACGAAATGATGTCAGCACAACAATTAATATCTGTAAACCTCCATTTTTCAAAAAATTATATATAGAAAGTTAATGAATTATGTTTTAACGATTGTTTCGATCAACCCACTTCTATATTTTCTTCGAAAGAAAAGGTACTTTTCGAATTTGATGTTTAGAAATGTGTAGAATGTTGTACTAAAAGATATACACAGGCTTGGGAATTGATGTTTAAAAGTTACATCGAGCATTCTAAAAGAAACAAATAGAATTAATCCAATAAATTAAAAATAATAATAATAATCTCCGGCATATGTATGGATTTTTTATTCCGACTCTTTAATTTTTGTGTCATATATACAACCTGTAGATGCTTTGATATAAATATTAATAATTCTTAAAAATACATAGATCATCCATAATTTAGAAATGAGGATTAACACACATGATAAGAATAAAAATGTTTTAGCATACTCTAACTTTTAAAATATAACTATTGGCGACTCTATCCTACACTATGTACATTTTATCCATAAAATAATCAAAGCTACTTCAACCTAATTCTTGATCGAGAAAGCATACCAGAAAAATCCAATTAACTCATTTAAATAGAAATCAAAAGCATATCAACTTATTTCAAAATTATTTTTATATTGATTTTGCAAAATTTAGTCTGCATCAAAAAATTATAGTTGACATTTTACAAATGGCACAATATGGCACTTTATTCAGAGTACACTGACCATCAAAAGTTATTCAGTGTTTGGAAAATTCGAACTTAAATGGTAATTCATGAATGAGTAAGACTTCGAGCAAGCTAATACTCATATGGTAGATAGATATAGCCTTTGTCTATAACATATCCAAATATTATAGATATCTTTTAAATATTGATAGAGATATGATTACACAAAGTTGAAAGTAGGTGATTCTGTGTTTTGACAAGATTTTTAAAAGATGAAAAATCAATAGATTGTGTGCCCGCCCTTGATTTTTCTGATTTGTTCGAGTCTTCTATGCATTGACCTAACAAGCTTAAGACATACTTCAGATGAAATATTGTTCCATATATCTTGAATTCTCTCCCAAATTTCATCTTTGTCTTTACATGGTGGTCGAATTTTTAGGTCTCTTTTCATATGATCCCATAGATTCTCAATTAGGTTAAGGTCAGGAGATTGTGCAGGTCATCTCATTACCTTCATTTCATTTCTTTTGAACCATTTTTTATACTTGAAGCGGTATGGGAGGACGCATTGTCATTTTGAAAGACTATTTTAGATTTGACCAAGCCATACAAGTCAAATGTATACATCAGCTCGTCATCCAGAATACTCTCATATATCTCTGCATTAACACTGCCATCAATTCTACAAAGATACCTAACACCTGATGAAAGCATACATCCCCAAATCATAATTGATCCACCACCAACTTTTTTTGATTGAGTAATATTGTGATCTCTGAGTGGTTTCCCGATTTTTCTGTAAGTTCTATCACGTCCATCAGATCCCTCTAGATTTACTTTAGTCTCGTCTGACCATATAACCATATCCCAGTCCTTATTTTCCCAATTTCTGTGTGCTTTTTCAAATTCTGATCTTACTCGACGATAAGATGTTTTTAATCGTGGGCATTTTTTTTTGTATCTAGATACGATGTTGCTACATTTTATTGTGCGCAGTATATTAATCGAAGAGGCGGATATTCCTGCATAGGTTTTGAGTTCTTGCTGTATTTCTGTAGAGGTGGAGCATTTACTACTTGTTGCTAATCTTCCAATATATTTTCATCATACTTATCTAAGACCCGAGGACGACCTATTATAGGCTCTGAAGTATTTTTTTCAACTCTATTTATTACTCTGGACACTGTTGCTTGTAAAAATATAACAATTTCAGCTATTTTTCTTGAAGATTTTTCATTTAAAACAAGTTCGTTAATTCTTGTTTCAATTTTCTTCTTGTCATTTAAATAAGCCTTAATACCTTCTGCTAAGGATTTGAAATAAAAATGAACAATTTTGCGGTATTTTAGAATGTTCTAGAATGAAAATTTTGTAACTTTAAAAAATTCGACAAAACACTGAATCACCTACTTTCAACTTTGTGCAATCATATTTCTATCTATATTTAAAAATATCTATAATATTTGGATATGTTATAGACAAAGGCTATATCTATCTACCATATGAGTATTGGTTTGCTTGAAGTCTTACTCATTCATGAATTACCATTTAAGTTCGAATTCCCCAAACACTGAATCACTTTTGACGGCAGTGTAGTCCCTTTTTGGTTCTCTTCTTAATTCAACCAAATTTTTAATGAATATTGTTCAACCAATTATTTAATAACTAAAATGGGGACTACTCTGAACGAAAATAGTCATACTTTTGAAACATAATTCTATTCTAATTGGTCGAGGAATTTTAGTTTCTTGAATGCATAAAATAGTAAGAATGAAAATAAATTCAAGTATTTACTATCCATAAAATATCTCTTAGCTATATTTCTTGCCATTTTAATTGCTTCCTCAACCTATTTTTACTATGATGCACCAATATTCTAGAATTATAACTGAGGCTTCAAAAATATTGTGCCAATAGACGCCGAGAAAAAGATAAAAATAAGCAAAGACATCTTATATCAACTGTCAATTGATCCATGGAAATAAAAATAAATTAACAGCTTGTATTATGTACTTTAGGATGCTAATTTGATTCCATGTAAACATTTCTGATCAAAACAAAATTTTTAAATCATGAATGAAGGAAGAGAAAGAAGATGCAAAAAGAAAGCGACAAGTCGAATGAGGTAACTTCCAAACTCAAACCCAACAACAATAAAGCTCATCACATTTATTAGGCTATGTTGAAGATGAAGAAAGTGTAGAATCCATTTTGAAGAAATTTGAAGAGATGGAGAAGTTTAAGAAAGAAATTGAAGAGAAAGGTGAAGAACAAGATTTGTTAAATGATAAAAATATGGAAGAATTATTTAAACTAACTAGTGCATTTACTGTTGCATCTGCTAATGCTGAACCTATCGATGAGTATTTTGAAGATGTCAAATTTGATTCTGAAGACTATGATTTTGATTTCGAGTAAATTAGTCCGATTTATATAATATAGAGAACTCAATTTAGATGATGATTGGGGATTCGATGAGACTGATAAGAGAAAAACGACAAGAGTTGGTACTAAAAGTATTACGAAACGGAATCATATTCATCCTACTTGTCCTTCCTTTTTTAGATTCAAACATACACCAGAGTATTTTTTCCATACCTTTATTTTTAGTGTTATTAACCCTACCTTGTCTACTTATGTGAGAACACCAACACCATGTCCCGATTCATGGGCTATGAAAATAGTTCCAATAGAAGATTACAAGTTTGTTCTTGATCATTATAATTCAAAATTCAGGTTCTCTACTTTATATTTATCTCTAGAGTTCTTACTGATATAAAAGAACAGACCAACAAAGACTTTGAAAAGTTATATGGTAAATTTGATGCTGTTTTGATGAACCCGCCTATGCGACTCGAAGGTGATCCAAAAATTGAATCAGAAGGATTTCACAGGTATACTCCAGATGAGCTTGTAACTATTCATTGTTATAAATATATAGGGGAAGAAGATTCCAGTGCATAAACTCACAAAAGAGGGATTTTTGTTCTTATGGATCGATCAAAGAATGTTAGGCGAGATATTGAAAATGGTTAAAAAATATTGGAATCTTAGATATGTAGAAAATGTTGTTTGGGCTTATCTTTCGCTCAATAATAAGATACACGTCCTTCCATCTACTGGGCCAAAGCCATCGTTCCAAAGTAGCAAAAGAACGTTGTTGATTTTCAGACAAGTTTTCATCACTTTGATTTTGTAGGAAAGTAAAATCGAGATTAAACATCAAAGAAATCCAGACTCCATTTTTGACTTCTACAGATCTCGACCAAGTAATTTTTACTAATGATTTTTGTTAGAATTAAGTGATCCAAAGTACACGTATCAGCAACCAAAATTTATTTATCATATGATCAATACGCTTTTGGAAAAGTCGATTAATCTTGAGAAACCAAGATTTTTAGAATTGTTTTGTTTTGTATTTTTAATCCTTTTAGATGGGCAGATTGTCATAATTTTATTCCTGGATGGATTCATTATATTGATATCCCTACTTCTACTTAAATCTTTCATTTTTATTTTGACTATATGGCTTAACATCTATATATATCAATACAATAATAGTTTGTGTATCTCAAAGTCTCTTAATTTGAACTTTTTTTGATAACCAGTAGTCAATCACGCATTTTCAGGAATTTAAACTCGGGAAAATAGTGCATTTTTATTCGAAATAACGTCTATGTATACTTATCAAACCAAATCATAAGTTCAAATTTATTACATTTGTTTCCCCAGTTTATATTCAAATTTTGCTGACGTTTCTCAATCCAATGATGTGATTTTGGTTAGAAAAGTTTTACAAAGTTCAAACTTTTATGACATTCAGCTTAGAGCAATTCCATAACCTAAATCAAAGACTGCTATTCTTACATGAACTTAGAGATAGATCAAGACCGAATTCACCTCAAGATTTTAAATATAAACACAAAGATGAAGCCATATTGAATCGTATTAAGAGTAATTTATTCTTACAAAGAGGTGAGAAAGCGGATTATTTACCAAAACTTCAATTGGTTAAAAAAAGATTGAAAACTATTAATAATCTTGATCTCAGTCATATAGATATTAATAATAATCTCGGTAATAAAGTTGTTAATTTGAATCTACTCTTACTTTCTCAAGCTTCTACATCTATTGCGACAAGATTTTTTGATATCGTTCTAAAGAATACAGTACCTTTAAATGAGAATATTTCGTATTGGATTGAAAGGTATAACTCGAAATATTATCTTTTAATCTATATAATTCAAAGTAGCACTATAATTTGTTTTAATTTTTATAGCTTTTCCAAGACGATTTCGCAATTTCATTACCACGATTATCAATAGAGGTACAGAAGGTTTAATATCCTTATTTAATCAAGATTATTTCAGCTTCAACTATTATATAGGAGAGATTAAAAATAAGATTGATAAACTTTACAAATTCCGCAATGAACATGCTATTTGTTTAGGTATTCTATCCGATTCGAAAAAGACTGAAGAGACTTTATTCTCAATTGATTTAAACCCTATATTCAAAGTAGGGGCTTATGTAAAACATTTGAATAGACTTTCTCTACAGATTACATGTACTGATTCGGATAACCCATTTATTCAAGAGAATGTAAAAGGTATCTAAAATCCTTTTTGAAATTATTTAGATGTTGAAGTTAATAATATAGATGAAATATTTGAAGATTTATATAAAGCAATACAACAAATAGAATTTTATAGTGATTTCTTCAATCGACAATTAGGTAAATATGGTGAACCCACATTCGTGAACCAATATTGGTTTCCCGTTACTATAACAGTTTATTTCAGCAACATGATCTCTTCACTCGTTTTCAACAACAAAGATTACTTGTTTCAGCTTCTTTCTAATTCTCAAGAAACACTTCGATTATTTATTACTGATTGGATCATAGAGCCTTTAGATGGTATTTTAGCCACTATAAGACATAAAGAAGGTCGTTTAGCTGTAATTAGTACCGCTTCTTTGGAATCAGATCTTGATGTAAATAGTTATTTTTAAAAAATACTTTTTATAGTCTTTGGAAAGAATGGTCATCAATTTTGCAGAAAAGCATGGATGTTTGAAGGATATCAACCTAGATGAACTAACCCAAAAAGTCAAGCAAGGTGATATGTCTGTAGTCTTAAAAGCGTATGAAAAATCGATACAAAACCCTATCAAAAATGCTATTAGTGGTGATTTGATTGAATCCGTATTGATCCAAATCCAAAAGACTAAAGTAGATGTTGGTTTAGCCATGTCCGCCTTGGATAAGCTTTTGAAATCAAACGAATTGAACTTTGCTTTCTTAGCTGTGATTCCTTCAATATTGGTTCTATTTGGTATCTATTATTATACAAAATCTCTTTTAAGCTCTCAGAGTAGTAAGAAGTATAAAAATGTTTATTTGAAGATGAAAGAAACTATGAGGTATACTGTTTTTGCTTCATCATTCTAGGGAAGTTGAAAGGTTGTTAATTATCGATGATATAAAGCTTATAATCAAGGCAGATAATCCTTTGATTGATATCAG
The DNA here is from genome assembly GCA_002738285.1 of Holacanthella duospinosa. Lineage (NCBI taxonomy): Eukaryota > Metazoa > Arthropoda > Collembola > Poduromorpha > Neanuridae > Holacanthella > Holacanthella duospinosa. The sequence continues at coordinate 24,158 of NIPM01000809.1, read as the reverse complement.
ACACAAAGTGATGCTTACTTCAAGCACCGAGACTAATAACTACGTCAAGCAAGGTATCTTGTTATACCAAATCCATTATTTAAGAATATTAAGCTCGCAATTAAATCTCAAAGCAGAAGACAAAAAATCGTTCTTAAGAGATCTGAGGGAATTAGAATCTACTGAATTAGATATAAATCAAAAGATAAATATAGTCAATATGATTTATCGAAATATTTGATTAAAATTTAATCTTCTTCTGAAAATTCGAAGCCACCATTATGATATTCCATGTCAAACAATTGTGCTAAATATTGTGTGCTAGATTTCAAATTGTTTAGCCCTTTTTTCAACGTTACTAATGCATCAGAATTTTCTACAAAAAAATATAAAATAGAATAATTTACCATTAGTTTGAATTCTCAGATTCATAACATCTTCGGAAGGATGAGGCAATGAGTAGCCACAAAATTCCGTATCAGGACTACAAAATTGGAAAAATATTTTTGAAGTTACTCTTTCATTATAAACCAACGAAGTACATTTCCCAAAGTATGATCTTCATTATTAAATTCAAAAGTAACACAAGTAGGATGATTATAAAAGTCTATTGGCTATATTTATTATCTAATTAGAGGTACCGAATTGATTTTCTCGCTTTGGATTTGTATCAATTTAGTGTTTTCAAATTCTTCTATTTCTATCATTTAGAGAATTTTGAATTTGAACCCTACATGGAAGAAAATTTTTGAAACAATTCCATTCTAATTGGTCGAGAAATTTTAGTTTCTTGAATGCATAAAATAGTAAGAATGAAAATAAATTTATGTATTTAATATTCATAAAATATCTCTTAGCTATATGGGACAAAATTTTTGAAGCCTCGGTTATAATTCTAGAATATTAGTGATCATAGTGAAAATAGGTTGAGGAAGCAACTAAAATGGAAAGAAACATAGCTAAGAGATATTTTATGGATAGTAAAGTTGATAAATACATAAATTTATTTTCATTCTTACTATTTTATGCATTCAAGAAATTAAAATTTCTCGACTAATTAGAATAGAATTATGCTTCAAAAATTTTCTTCCATATTTCTTGCCATTTTAATTGTTTCCTCAACCTATTTTTACTATGACGCACTAATATTCTAGAATATTAGTGCGTCATAGTAAAAATAGGTTGAGGAAACAATTAAAATGGCAAGAAATATAGCTAAGAGATATTTTATGGATAGTAAATACTTAAATTTATTTTCATTCTTACTATTTTATTCATTCAAGAAACTAAAATTACTCGACCAATTAGAATAGAATTATCTTTCAAAAATTTTGTCCCATATGGAAGGAAATTTTTGAAGAAAACATGATTTTTTGGTTGAAATAGTTGGAAATAAAATATCTAAATATTATTTGGTTGAAATATACGTAGAAATTTTTTATTTTTATCAACCAAAATAGCTTTTTGCATAATTATTAAGACTTTTCAACCATAATAATACATTTTCTTCAAGAATTTACTCATTTTATCAACCAAATACATTATAATTCCTTCTAAAATTTCCTTCNAACATGATTTTTTGGTTGAAATAGTTGGAAATAAAATATCTAAATATTATTTGGTTGAAATATACGTAGAAATTTTTTATTTTTATCAACCAAAATAGCTTTTTGCATAATTATTAAGACTTTTCAACCATAATAATACATTTTCTTCAAGAATTTACTCATTTTATCAACCAAATACATTATAATTCCTTCTAAAATTTCCTTCCATATGGGACAAAATTTTTGAAACATAATTCAATTCTAATTGGTCGAGAAATTTTAGTTTCTTGAATGCATAAAATAGTAAGAATGAAAATAAATTTATGTATTTATCAACTTTCTATCCATAAAATATCTCTTAGTTATATTTCTTGCCATTTTAGTTGGTTCCTCAACCTATTTTCACTATGATGATTAATATGAAAGAATTATAACCAAGGCTTCAAAAATTTTCTCCCATATTTTGGTTGAAATATAAGTATTATTTGGTTGATAAATAAATATAATTTATGCTTATTTATCAACCAAAGCAGGTTTTTGTGTAGTTATTAGAATTTTTCAACCAAAATAATAAAGTTCTTTCGAGAATTATACTGAATTCTTCAACCAAAATGATTGGTTTCTTTCAAAAATTTTGGTCCATGTTGTCAAATAATCAATAGATTGGTTGTAAATGTCATGCTGGATATATTGTATTATCTAATACAATATTGGCTAAATCTAGTTTTGAAAAATTAGATCAAGAAACCATATATAAATTTTAATGTTTTTCTAATATTAATACAGCACTCTCATTTGTAGGTCAATCGAGGTAAGGGAGCGCGATATAGTTCCATTAGAAGAGTTTATTAAAAACTAGATCAGATGGATGGTGGGTTATTCATATGATTGATCATGTCAAAGAGCATTCACACGAAAGAAGATGGATGTTATATCATAGTTTAATGGCATGATTACGGTACATTGATGTACTTCAGTTGGAATCGAAACTGTAACGTTCGGTTTGATCAAAAGAGGTATTCACAGGTAAGCTCTTGATAGTTGTAAATTTCGGATATTGTGATTGAGTAGATAAGTCAAAATAATACAATGTTTGTTAAGTAGAAAAGGAAGGGCTGAGAGTTGATTATGGATATATTCTTATATTGTAATCTCTTTTACGATATTACATAGATGTTCATTAGATGGTTGTAGCTCTATATGAGCAGTATAGTGTACTGGCGATTGTAGTTCTGATAGAAAATGGACAAAAGATTCGTAGTCGGGCATGGTTAGATTCTGGTTGTATAATGATTGTCATAAAATCTAATATACATTCTTTAAGGCAATATCAGATAGTTCGTTATAAAGAATAAGATGTGGTATCAAAAATGGTAATATACAACCATATTAGTGGAGTTGTACAACGTAATGGATGTTGAGTAAAATAGTTCATGATATTCGTTTCTTTGGGGTCAAAGGCAGTGGAGTGGATGATAATAAGTTTTTGGTCATAAATATAATAGCAATAAATATTGATTGTATTCTCGGTTGGTTATGATTGAAATTGATTTGGTGTTTGGGTCTAAATCGGGTTGGTTGTTTGTATAGTCATTTTTTTATTATAAATCGTGGATTTCTTCTGTTTAAATTATGTCTACTTCTAGTATTTCTGTGATAGGTATACTATAGATAATATCTGTTAAATCTGCATTGAGTTATAAAGGCGAATGATATCGGGGTTATAGGATAGCTATTCGGCAAGTAAGATGTGACTTTTAAATGAGAGATGGACGGTGTGTCATATTAAAGCCTATAATTTCGAGGTGTGCCTAAAAATAAATCAAAATCAAAAATACATTAAATTAAAAGCTATTTTGATCAATGCTTTCTGGTGTAAATTCATAAAGGAGAAACATTTATGTTTTTATGGAAGATAAATTATCTATCATTGGATAGTTAGAATTAAGAATCTGTACAAAATGTTCTACCTAATCAATATAAATGTAAATTAAATGTACCTTTAGGGTGTTAAGATTTTAGTTGATTCAATGATAGATCTTAGAAATTCCAAGCAGGTGTCCTTGCTCTGCGTATTATAGTATCTTACATAGACTAGAACTAAAGATAAATGAAAGTCTAAAAACCTTAAACAAATTTAAGTCTTGAGATTTGTTTCCTTCCGAATATACGCGAAGATAGAATGTACTGTTTTGAGGTTAATTTTAGAGAGAAGGGACTGATTTATCCAATAATGTAAAATCCGCATAATACCATGTGTTGAATTTGTATGTAGAGAATTACAACCAAATAGCTCTTTCAAAGCGTTATAGGATTTATAAAGTATCATCTAGCTAATCAATACTAAATAATTATAAAATCTTTTAGGCCTTTGAACTGTTCCTTTTTATTAAGGGTGTATGTTTGTAAAGGAATCATTAAATCGAACAGAAATTTCACAGTTATTTCATAAATCGAAAGTAAAACTCATTATTATTGCGGTTAGACTAATACAATAAATATGAGGTGAATACCTGAACAATGATGCTTTCTGAGATCTCTATCATTTAAAATGCAGATGGACATAGTGATTGAATATAATTGCAAATCTATAAAAGCCGGACCTTTGTAAAGAAATATCAGTGAAAATCGCCTAATAATATTATCCAAAAACATTATACCTCTAATAACCTGATCATTTTAAGATATTGTGATTTTCTTTAAAGAATTTTCAAAAGAAAGTGGCGGAGATACAACGTAATCGATTTTCGGAATTAATTTTCATTTTATTGCAAAAGGAAATGAGAGGAGAATGAACATACCTTCCAGGTACGATTATATACTACATAACTATTTTTTAGAAAATAAACCCCGTAGAGTTTCGATATAGCATTTTTCTCAAGTCGGATGATCAATGGCCATTTAAATTATATAGAATCTTCTCAATCAACTGGCAAGTTATGTTTAGAATAGTAACAGTATCCTTATTTAACAAAGAACGAGTTCTAGAGAAGTAAATATGACTATAGATTACCTTGCACCATTATCTATAATTGTCTGATGTATTTTATCTCATTCAAATCCCAAAGATTCATACAAAGGCCTAGATATAGATTTAGAATTCACACCACCATATACAATGGATTTACAATAACATCGAAGTTTCCTTTCTTTTAAAACATATATAAAGATGCCCATCTTTGTTCCAAAAAAGACATGAAATGCCATTCGATCAAAAGTCGAATTGGAAGGAATAGGAAAAGAAACCAGGCTCACGATGAACCAAATCTAAATCTACATCAGGATCATCTATAAATTGTTCGATTAATTGTTCACCCAAAGTATTAATGAATCCATCTTCAGAATTCAAAAACTCAACATCGTCATTAGGAATATGTATAGACCCGAGATCTCTGTGGATGATATTTAAAGGACTTTCTACAACAGTCCCGGTAGATATAGGCACTAATGTCTCTTCAATTTCATCATCTAAGGGATATTGAAATTGATTAAAATGATCAAAAATATTTTGATTCCCTGTTGGTAATGGTAGAACATTATATCTCCTATAAGCAAATGCATCATCAGATGTAACGAATCCTTCATTATGTTCAAAGTAATCCATAACTGGCTCGATCCTTGGGTGAAAGAGATCTTCTATCTCTAAATCTGATCTATTAGCAAAAAGCGGTTAAATACCTTCTTGAAAATAATCAACGTTATTATTCTCTTCTAAGGCAAAATTGGCATCAGGAAGTATTTCTAACCCAAGATCTATCACTGTGTCACTCAAAGGATATGCAATATCCTCATTGTAATCATCTAGGTAATCTGATTCGGCTTCTTCATAAAGAAGCACAATAATAGAATTAGGAGAAAATGGAAGATCTTCAACAATAGTGTAAGTGGAGCTAATATAACCAGGAGAAGAAGGAGGTACTTCAGACTCAGATCGGACATCTGTTAAGTCTTCTCCAGAGTTATCAACAAAATAATTTGTTATTTCTGCATCAGAACCTAATTGTTCTTCATAATCAACATTGTTAAAAGAAGTATTATGTCCGATAGATGGTCGATTTTGTCTATTTAATAAGTTAATATCCAGTATGAACTGAAGGCTGTATACATTCGATGTATTTGATCCCTGTACATTATCAGAATCTATAGCGCTGTTTGAAGATGCAATCATTTGAGATTCCTTACTTTGACTTTGAGAAGATCCAATAGCTGAATGCCCATCCTCTCCCTCTTCAACTTTAGTCCTTTTAATTTCTTTAGGACTTAAAGGCTCTCCATCTCTTTTTATAGGTAGACCAGTATCACTGTCAATGTTTTCTATTGGAGTTGTATTATTTGTCATCTGAAAATTTTGCAAAGTGAAAATTTTCAACACTAGAATATATAATTGGACGGTCCATTCACGCTTTCTATAAGCATCACTCGATTATATTCTCCTTAACTTTTAGATTCATATGGACTTTTGAGTTTTTGAGATTTACTACCCAGAATGACGAATGAATGTATTGTAATATTTAGTTATCGCATCCAATGCATAATCAAGTGTATTAAATAATGACCAAGAATTTAATGATTCACATTAAATACTTATTTGAAGGTTTCACATTCTCTTTTTCCTCAGCAATATAGATAAATTATAGAATATGTAGTCACTAATATCCTAGATTTTAATCAAAGTCTTTTCTTTTTTCTTGGAATCGGATGTTTGTATATTGTTTACAGATCTAGGAGTTGTTACGCAAGTACACTCTTGATCAAGTAAATACGATTATTTTATTAAAGTTCGTAAATGATTTATTTTATTTATTTATTTTTATGCTAATCATTTTAAATCAACAATCTTTTAGATTTAAATCAACTTCCACCAAGTTTTGACAATCATTTTGATGTTTCAAATAAAGTCATTAACAACTAAAGATCTGTAAATTTTATATTTCTGAAATATCTTCTAAATACACTCAATGCAATTATAAATATCAATTAATAATTTAAAAAAGATATATCTAATTTAAGAGCTTAATCAAACATTTTAAATTATTAAATTAACCTTTTTCATAGCAGGAAATATTTGTAGGAGATACAGGGACCCCTTAATTATACAGTCAACATGTCTTAGTCATTTTTTGTCGAACAGGGCGAGATTTAGTACAATTAAAGTCATTTTAGCTCTAAATTTTTCCAAAACTTTCCAAAAATCAAAAATTAGTACGGTTAGCCGAGATTCTGGATAATAAAAGGTTTATTGGATTTGTATTTAATATACCAAAGATTATGCTATGGATATAATATAAAATTGAAGATTCAAAAGATAAATGAGATGCTTCACACTCTGCTTTCTCTGTAATCAGGAACAATTTTAATTTCGGTTTTATTCTTTTAGGGCGTTCCAAGCAAAGAGGCACTCGAAAAAATTTGAATATAAAATTTACTATAAAAGATATAAAGTCGAAAATTAGTATGTTTATAGATACGAACCTTCTGCATCTATTACATTTATCCGTCTTTCGGGTAGCTTCTGGATACAATTCATAAAACCTTTAGCATTAAGCTCCAGAATTTCACTTTCTAGCTGAATTTCTGGTTCATGCTAATCATCATAAATGTTTTTCTTTAACTTCATCTTAATTGTCCAAAACAATTGAAATCAGGTGGGCTAATATCAGTGCTATAGGGAGGATGATTCCAAACCCGAATATTCTTATCAATAAAATAGTGCTTTATAAGATTTGATTTATGCGGCTTAGCATTATCATGTAATGTTATAGGTACCTTGAATTTCTTATCAGATAACCATTTGTCTAATAATTAGATCACGAAATTTTTATAGACATCTGAAGTTACAGTCTCTTTAGAAGCACAGAGCTTCCAATAATCAACACATTGAAAATCCATTGCTATTATTAGCATTCTCTTTCTTTCATATTTAGATTGATGTACAAATCCAGGTGAGTCTTCATTTTTATTTCTCCAAGATCGAATCTGGTCACGTTGGGGTTGAATGTATAAAGACACCCAAGTTTCATCTATTGCCAAAGTTCGATTAATTAAGTTATTTTGTCTCGATAAGAGTTGCATATTGTTTTTACATGCTAACACTCTATGTTCTCTTTGTTTATCCGTGAGAAAATGAGGTACCCATTTACTTAATAATTTTTTCATTTGTAAATCTTCTGTTAAATATCGAAATATTGTTGTTTTACTACAATTTATCTGCATGGAAAGTTTGATCCAAGACCATGTTCTAGTTTGGGCCAACAATTGTTTAATTTTATCTATTACATTTTCTTTTTTCGAGATATCACTTGTATCGCCTCCTCGGCTATCTTCGACCACATTGTAACATCCCTTAAGCTTAGTAACTAAACTTTTGATTATATTTAGTTTATAGGCACTATTTCCAACTGATTCAACTAATTCTTTATGAATTATCCCAGAAATGTGTCCCAGGATTACGCCAAATTTAATGAAATCCGCTGTTCTTTATCTGAAATTGAATCTTTTAATTTTTGCAAGCTATTCATGATAATATTCAAAATACAATTATTTATAAATAAAGCTTGTAGTCTATATAAATTAATTTAAAAGTCATAGTATTATTAATATATTATGAAAGGCGTAATTAACAAAATTCGAGTGCCTCTTTGCGCGGAACGCCCTAATATTTAAACTTTAAATTTACCTCCATGAAAAGGCCTATCAGTGACCTAAATAGGAGACAGGATTAGATTGATTCAGATTTAATTGATCTTAACATATATAGATATAAATATAAATGAGTAATGTAGAGATGGGACATGAAATTTCATGCTTTTTATTAACAAAAAACATGAAATTTATTCAAAAACCAATAACTTTTTAATACTCTTTATATCGACTTGGGATCTTTATAAACCTAGTTTATGATACAAACGCATCATTTAAACCAATCTTTGTTAAAAAATAGTAATTATTTTTTCATACTATGATGTTTTGTAATTTTCTTCAAAATTAATTGAGTTTAAAATGAATTTAATTTAAATTCATTGACCATTTTATTCAGACCTAGGGAAATATTAATTGCAATTAATTGATTTTTGGAATCGTTAGAATAAAATTACTTTTTAATTAATTGGAAATAATTCGAAATTTTTCAACCAAAATATATATGATATTCTTACCTCTGTATAAATACGAGGGGTGTTTCATAATTACCAATATTGTTAAATTTAGGACTAAAAAAGAAAGATGAAAAAAGTGAATTTTTATTTTTCAATATAGTCACCTTTTAGTTCCACGCATTTAGACCATTTAAATTTTAATGATTCGATTCCTTCAGAATAGAAAATTTCATATTTTTCAGAAAAGAATTGAAATACAAAACTCTTTAATTGATTGTAGCTGAAATACTGAGTCCCCTTAAGATGTTTTTTGAGATTTAGAAACAGATAATAGTCACTTGAGCACTATCTGGACTATAATGTGGATGAAAGAGTTGAATAATGTGTTGTTCTTTCATAGTAGTGGTTGAAATTTCACATTTATGGCTTGACGCATTGTCGTAAAGCAGCAAGATCCGGATCAGGTCTAAAAGCCGAACCCAAAAGACAACAGGTCCAAATCTTAACCCAAAGGGAAAAATCATTAAAATGTACAGGAAAGGTGTAAAAAGGATTATAAAAAGGATTTTTCAATAAAAAGCTTTATTTTTTATCTTGGAACGGTTATCCCTCGGAATCTTCTAATTCCCACAGACTCCACATTATCTGGAGTATAAAACTCCTTGATGTGTTCACACATCTCGACAAAGGGGGAATCTGAAAACCTATCCCGCCACATGAACTCATCTAGATACTCCCTTTTGTGACCGCTATCGAGTCCCTTCATTCTCTTCACTCGGAGCTTTTGCTTGTTATAATAGGATTCTATGTTTTGAGTATGGAATCCAGACACTGGGTTCACAAAGTCTTCCTTTTGGTTCAAAAAGAGGTACTCATACCCCAGTTACTGTATCCCGGAATATGCTGCCCCCATCAGATACAACAACCGCTCCCGGAGCACAAACACGCTGAATAATTGGGAGAAGGGTATTGGCGTCTCTCCTCTGTACATACTCCATGTATCCACGAGCAGGAGTATAGCTCGTGTCAACAATCCCGAATTCCCACCTCTCCTTCTCTGGCCCTCTCCCCCTGTGGTATTTGGGTCGATACGAGAACTAAAAGTCTCAAATCTGATGAAAACTGGGAGAAAAATGACCCATTTCTAATCGAGCTGGTTGTTTTGTTACTGCTGCATTCTTTTTTCATGCATTTCTACACGAATCCATCTCCCATGTTCTTCTTAGTATACCAGCTCATATGTTTTCATGAGGGACATGAGACCACGGCTTTTAGGAGACCCTTGGACTTCAAAAATAACACATCACTCACATCGTTGGAAAGAAGGTTGAGGACGGCACTTCTGAAAACTCCTGTTGCCATTTTTTTAAGGATTCTGAAAAAACTTTTATTTAAGGGTAACAGGTTCAAAAACTTAACACAGGGTTTGACTTTTAGACCTGATCCCAAAATCTTACGTTTTTTACCTCCCCTTTTCTTCTGTAATACAGCTTATTTTGATTTTTTTTAAATATTTGCGTAACTATAGCCAGTAATTGTCTTTCCCTTCTCCATATACTCAATTAATAGATTCCCTTTCTATCCAAAAAATAGTGGCCATTATCTTGCCTGCAGACTTTTTGACCTTGACTTTTTTTTGGCGGAGATCTATTGTGCTTCCACTGCATGGACTCTTGCTTGCCTTTTAGGTCATACCAATGAACCCATGTCTCATCACCTGTTACAAGGCGGTTTAAAAAATATTCATCATCTTCCATTAACTCAAGATTTTCTTGACAAATCTTGACTCTTGTTTCTCTTTGAAATATTCTCAAATTCTAAGCTATCCACCGAGAACATACCTTAGAAAGAAGTAGATGATTCTAAATTATTCTCCAAACACTTGTTATTGAAATACCCACAGTAATCTTAATCTCTCTAGCTTTTTTCCAGCAATCTTACATTATCAACTTTTCCTAGTGATGGGGCATAAAATTTCATGTTGAAATTTCACGATTTTATTAACAAAAAACATTGAAATTTCATCAAAAACTTAATAACTTTTAAAAAAGACATTATATCGATTTTAGATCTTTATTTATGATACAAAAACACCATCTAAACCTATTTTTGTCAAAAAATATTAATTATACTATGATGTTTTGTAATTTACTGCTAAAATTGACTGAGTTTAATTTCAACTCATTGACTAGAAAATTTTTCAAAAAAAAGGCAGGAAGAAAAAAGCCAATAAGCGTTGAATGGATAATAAAGTCATAGATGATGGTAAGGTAAGACCCAAATGTATCCATTTAAGAGCACCTTTGATTGAAAAAGCACATTTCAACTTATAATAAAGGTTTGACTGATAAAAGTAATTAAATAATTTAACAATTAGGGAACAAGAAAAACAATAATAGATTGAATATGACTGATTCAACAAATTCTACTGTAGATTTAACATCAAATGCTGATTCAATCAAAGAATTTAATGATGATTTAGAATCAATATATGAAGTACAAAGTCTTTCTACTTCAATCGATAATGAACAAAGCTTGATAACCAACTATTTAGATTTTAACAATTAAAGAAATCAAGCTCATCTTGAGCACCTTCAATCTAAATGGATGTTCAATTTATTGAAAATAATACACCCTCAATTCCCTTATTCTTAGACAATCACTTCCCTAAATGGTCAGAACATCCTGTTTATCCTTGCACTCCTTTATACTTAAAAGGAAACCAAACAAACATGGAAAAGGCTATTTAAACAATAGCGTTTATTCAAGTTTTAACCTTTCTTTACAATAAAACCAATTTTATCAAAAATGCTTCCAACTAACTCAACACAATCAACTTCTCCCCAACACAATTCTGGTATAGCGATTTCAACCAAAGAAGATCCATATTTTATAGAGTTTATTAAAGCCAACTTATTTATAGAAAAAAGCTATCAAATAGTTTATTAAACACTTATTATAGCGATTCCTACTATAAAACTGGATTGGAAAAAAGAAAAGACGCTGATACATACAGTAGGAATTTTAATGGACAGTTGGTCAAATGAGGGTATAATTAACGTCATCATTACATCACTATTGCCGCTTTTGTATAAAAGCGTTTTAGTAGGTGGTAATAGACAAATTACTGAATGGCTCTTTATTCAGAGTAGTCCCTTTTTGATTCTTTGCTTAATTCAACCAAGTTTTTAATGAATTTAGATTATTCTCATACTTAATCAACCAATTATTTAATAAGTAAAATGTAGACTACTCTGAAGGAAAATAAAGCGCCATATAAAGAAAAAGAGCATCCTTTTTAATAAAACTATTTATCCCAAAATATTATGCATGATTAGAGCTTTTTATATGCCAAATTTTAAGTCTTTATCTCTCGAAAAGTTTCAATTCGGTCCACTTGAATTTTGATCGATATTTTTGACTTTCATATTTAATTTTATGAATGTATCAAAAGATGCTTATATTAAATTTCACTAGCATTCACCCTATATTTACTGAGCAATCGATTAAATTACACAAAATGCAATGAAAAATTATTGATTTCCCCATCACCAACTTCTCCACAATCTTTATATTTTATCGCAAGTGAAGGTTTTTGGACGACCAGTTCTATGCTCATCTTGAACGTTGTTTTTTCCACCCTTAAACAAGTTTACCCAAAAATAAACTCTTGAAGTTGAGAAAGCATTGTTTCCATAAACCTCAACCAATTTGTGAATAATAACCTTTACTGGTGTCGATTTACGGAACAAAAATCTGATCGCATGTCTTTGCTCAATTTGGGTATCTTCCCAAATTTCATCATTTTTTGAAACATCAGAGCTTCTTAAAAACTTTGAGAAGGCATTTATTTCCCAAATTTATCAATTGATGTTCAAATATGGAAATCTATTTAATATAAATTTCAAAGTTGGATTAATTTTTTTCGTTTTACCAAATTCTTGTTAATTATAAAACGCCCCTCGTAGTACCTTTACTCAACCACCTAACGTTGGTATGATATGGAATATCACTAAAATCTGAACCTAATTCTTCTAATAAAGATTTAAACTGCGGGTGATTAAAAGTTCTAGATCAAATAAAATATACTGCATTAAAACATATTTCATTACACGAGCAGCTAAAGCTTCTTGATGTATTATACAATGAAACTCATCAATCGTAGAAATATCAATGTTCATAGTATTTAAATGGGACTTAGCTTTTTCTAAAAGGCCGTTTTCTGTTTCTACCATAATGGTGCACCATCTGTTGTTATGTAAGTCAACTTTGGCTATTGTACATTAAGCTCGTCTAATATAGATTTCAATCCATCAAAAATATTTAATCCTGTACTCCTGTCATATAATAATGCTATTCCAGTAAATCTTGAGTAAATGAAAAATCCTTGTCAACTGCACGAATAAATATGGAAAGTCGTGCTGTATCAGAAACATCACAGCTTTCATCCAATGCAATAGAAAAGTATTTACATCTTGATAGCAGTTCACTGAGTTGATCTGAGAGATCAAAAGCCAAATCTTCAATCCTTCGTTGGATAGTCATCCTATTAAGTGGGATTTTTGAAAATATATGGCATTTTTTAGGACAAATTTATCTCAAATTATGTTAATGCATTCTTTAATAAATTGTCCATCTCTAAATAATCGAGATGATCTAGCTATAATTTGCACTACTTTACAACTTGATCGAATAAAATCTTTACTTTGGATAAAGTTATTAATAATTACACTTTTTTCAGCAGACATCTCATTTTTAATTCATCTATTTTGATGTTTTTTAATTCCCCAGAAAATCATTATAAGTTTAATGCTTATTTTCATAGTGCCTTCTACAGTTATATTCTTTATTGGATAAGATTTCTCTGCATATTAAATACATTAATTTATCACTACATTCATATATAAAATATTTAAAATCTATTGATTATTAAATTTTCTATTATCTTCATTTAATTTCCTTTTTCTATTTGCTAAAGTATCATATTCATTCTTAATTTTGAAATTTTTTAGAAAAATAGAAATTTGCAAAAATTAACTTAAAGCTTACTATGGAAGCCTCTCAGGTTTTGCTTGCCTTTTAACAAAAAAAGCATATCATTAAATAGAAAATTTTTAGGTGATAATAAAAAGATATGCTACTCTATTGAATGGGCCTTAGTTGAGTGGCAAATTGAATTTGAAAAGGTGTTTTCTACCAAGCTAGAATTTTATACTTTTCATGCTTAATCAAATAAATAAAAATGGGTTGTGGTTAATGGATCAGACTTGTAAACGGTTGATCAACCGTTCGAATCCTTATAAAGAGCTGATTTTTCTTTTTTTGGAAAACAAGTAAAATATTACTATAAAATATAAATTTTAACAATTAAACTATAAAAAATGAATCCCTATTGTATTGCAAAATAGTAACTCAATATAATAAGGAACCAACTAGAATGTGCTTTAAATGCAGAACCATCAAAAGAAGATAAATTATATGTTCGAAATTGGTATTTTAAGTTATCTTATATGACTATAAAGTAGTAGAGTCGATCGAATATTATAAAGAGTATATTAAATGTAAAACTTTTTTATATTTAGCTCAATCTTTAGAAATATTGTATAATTATGAAGATGAAATCGATACGCGTATAGAAACAGATAACTTAAAATACAACTTTCGAACATATAATTTATCTTCTTTTGATGGTTCTGCATTTAAAGCACATTCTAGTTGGTTCCTTATTATATTGAGTTACTATTTTGCAATACAATAGGGATTCATTTTTTATAGTTTAATTGTTAAAATTTACATTTTCCTTAATATACTGCCCGTCAAAAGTGATTCAGTGTTTGGGAAATTCGAACTTAAATGGTAATTCATGAATGAGTAAGACTTCAAGCAAGCCAATACTCATATGGTAGATAGATACAGCCTTTGTCTATAACTTATCTAAATATTATAGATATTTTTAAATATTGATAGAGATATGATTGCTCAAAGTTGAAAGTAGGTGATTCTGTGTTTTGTCGAATTTTTTAAAGTTCCAAAATTTTCATTCTAAAACATTCTAAAATACCGCAAAATTTTTCATTTTTATTTCAATCCTTAGCAGAAGGTATTAAGGCTTATTTTGTATGACGAGAAGAAAATTGAAACAAGAATTAACGAACTTGCTTTAAATGGAAAATCTTCAAGAAAAATGGCTGAAATTGTTGGAGTTTCACAAGCAACAGTGTCCAGAGTAATAAATAGAGTTGAAAAAAATACTCCAGAATCTATAATAGGTCGTCCTCGGGTCTTAGATAAGTATGATGAAAATATATTGGAAGATTAGCAACAAGTAGTAAATGCTCCACCTCTACAGAAATACAGTGAGAACTCAAGACCTATGCAGGAATATCCGCCTCTTCGAGTACTATACTGCGCAAATTAAAACGTAGCAACATTGTATCTAGATAAAAAAAGAAATGCCCACAATTAAAAACGTCTCATCGTCGAGTAAGGTCAGAATTTGAAAACACACACAGAAATTGAGAAAATAAGAACAGGGATATGGTTATATGGTCAGATGAGACTAAAGTAAATCTAGAGTGATCTGATGGACGTGATAGAACATTCAGAAAAATCGGGGAACCACTCAGAGATCACAATATTACTCAATCAAAAAAGTTCGGTGGTGGATCAATTATGGTTTGTGGATGTATGCTTTCATCAGATGTTAGTTATCTTTGTAGAATTGATGGCAGTGTTAATGCTGAGATATATAAGAGTATTCTGGATGACGAGCTGATGTATACAATTGACTTGTATGGCTTGGTCAAATATAAAATTGTCTTTCGAAATGACAATGCGTCCTCTCATACCGCTTCAAGTATTAAAAAATGGTTCAAAAGAAATGAAATGAAATGAAGGTAATGAGATGGCCTGCACAATCTTGTGACATTAACCCAATTGAGCATCTATGGGATCATATGAAAAGAGAGCTAAAAATTCGACCAACATGTAAAGACAAAGATGAACTTTGGGAGAGACTTCAAGTTATATGGAACAATATTTCAGCTGAAGTATGTCTTAAGCTTGTTAGTTCAATGCCTAGAAGACTTGAACAGATCAGAAAAACCAAGGGCGGGCACACAATCTATTGATTTTTCATTTTTTGAAAAATTCGACAAAACACCGAATCACCTACTTTCAACTTTGAGCAATCATATCTCTATCAATATTTAAAAGATATCTATAATATTTGGATATGTTATAGACAAAGGCTGTATCTATCTACCATATGAGTATTAGCTTGCTCGAAGTCTTACCCATTCATAAATTACCATTAAGTTCGAATTTCCCAAACACTGAATCACTTTTGACGGGCAGTGTATATAGATGAAACTGACAAAGATGATGACGTCTCTTTATGGCCGATTTGACGTCTTGTCATAAATCAAACATAACAAAATCAACTTTAGCAGCAATGAAAATCAATTATGTAACAGAAAACAGCAATCCTCCAAACTGCCCACAAATACGTCCCATTGAAAAAATGTAGACTTATTTAAAAAGGAATGTCTATAGCAATCGAAAAGAATACGATTCTATTAATCAGGTTATTTCTAAGATAAAGTATTTACTAACTACTTTGGATTTTTCTGGATTTCAAACCTCTATGAAAAAGTTGCACAAAAAACAAGAAAGGAGCATAGAAAAGGGTTATATTGACTTTTTAATTAAACTTTACTTTGAATTTTATTAATGACCATGATTTGGTTATAATTTTCTATTATTATTAATTTTCATGACCAATTTTATAATTACCCTTTTCAGATATCCACTAATAACTATCATGAATAGCTTGAAAAATTAAATGATTCGATTTCAGATAAAGAACAGCAGATTTTCATCAAATTAAACGTAATCCTGAGACTTAGTTCAGGGATAATTCATAAAGATTTAGTTTAATCAATTGGAAATAGTGCATATAAACTAAATACAGTCAAACGTTTAGTTATTAAGCTTAAGAGAGGTTAGATTGTGGTCGAAGATAGCCGAGGAGGCGATACAAGTGATATCTCGAAAAATGAAAATGTAATAGATAAAATTAAAAAATTGTTGGCCAAAACTAGAACATGGTCTTGGATCAAACTTTCCATGCAGATAAATTTTAGTAAAACAACAGTATTTCGATACTTAACAGAAGATTTACAAATGAAAAAATTATTAAGTAAATGGGTACCTCATTTTCTCACGGATAAACAAAGAGAACATAGAGTGTTAGCATGTAAAAACAATATGCAAATTTTATCGAGACAAAATAACTTAATTAATCGAATTTTGGCAATAGATGAAACTTGGATGTCTTTATACATTCAACCCCAACGTGACCAGATTCGATCTTGGAGAAATAAGAATGAAGACTCACCCGAATTTGTACTTCAATATAAATATAAAAGAAAGAAATGCTAATAGTAGCAATGGATTTTCAAGGCGTTGCTTATTGGAAGCTCGTGCCACTAAAGAGACAGTAATTGCAGATGTCTATAAAAACTTCCTAATCACATTATTAGACAAATGGTTATCTGATAAGAAATCCAAGGTATCTATAATATTACATGATAATGCTAAGCCGCGTAAATCAAATCTTATAAAGCAGTATTTTATTGATGAAAATATTCGGGTTTGGAATCATCCTCCCTATAGCACTGATATTAGCCCACCTGATTTCAATTGTTTTGGGCAATTAAGATGAAGTTAAAGAAAAACATTTATGATGATTAGCATGAACCAGAAATTCAGCTAGAAAGTGAAATTCTGGAGCTTAATGCTAAAGGTTTTATGAATTGTATCCAGAAGCTACCCGAAAGACGGATAAATGTAATAGATACAGAAGGTTCGTATCTATAAAGATGCTAATTTTCAACTTTTTACATTTTTTAATAAATTTTTTATTTAAAATTTTTCGAGTCCCTGTTTGCTGGGAACGCCCTTATATTACGCCGTTTCACGCAAAGAGGTAAAGGAAAAAATTTAAATAAAAAATTAATTATGAGATAAAAAGATGAAACTTTGTAGTTTATATATGTGAACTTTCTACTTTTATTACATCGCTCTATCTTTCAGCTAGCTGCTGAATACAATTCATATGACCCTTTATATTAAGTTCCTAGATAATACTCTTTAGTTGTAAGTCCAACTCTTCCCAATTGTCATAATAATTTTCTCTTAACTTCCTCTTTAATTTACCAAAACAATAAAGTCAGGTGGACTTATATCTGGACTATATGGAGGATGATACCAAGTGCGGATTTTGTTATCATCAAAAAATCCATTAAAAGGTTTGATTTATGAGGTCTTGCATTATCATGTAAAGCCATAAGTACTTCAATTTCTTATCAGGTAGCCGTTTTAGTAAAACTTCATTAATAAAGCCTATATAGACTTCTGAAGTTACCGTCTCTTTAGGTGCACAAAGCTTCCAATATGCCACACCATTATAATCCATTGCTAGTATAAGCATTTATTTTCTCTGATAGTTTGATTGTGGGCTTTCGTCCTTAGTTCTCCAAAATCGAGACTGGTCACACTGAGTTTGCATATATAAAGTGAGCCAAGTTTCGTCTATAGCCAATGTTCTGTTTATTAGGGTCTTTTTGTTTTTATAACTGCTCCAAATTATATCTACATGCTAATATTCTATGTTCTCTTTGTTCCTGTGTGAGAAAATGAGGAATCCATTTGCTCAATAATTTCTTCATTTGTAAATCTTCTGTTAAATACCGATAAACAGTAGCTTTGCTACACTTTACTAACATGGAAAGTTCGAGGCACGACCAGGCTCTACTTTTAGCAAGATATTCTTTAATTTCTCAATTCTATTTTCTTTTATTAAATGATTACTTCTATCGCCTCCTCTAGTATCTTCAACGCAATTTTGGCCCTTATTAAACTTAGAAACCATATTTTTACTGTATTATATTTATAGTCCTTTTCTCGTATCGTTTTAACCAATTCTTTGTGTATTATTCCCGAACTGTGGCCTAGAATTACTCCAAATTTGATAAATACACGTTCTTTATCGGTTATTGGATTTTTCAATTTTTGTAAGTTATCCATTATAGTAATTTAAACAAATATGTTTTAAAAATAAAGCTTAGTTTATAGAAAATATTATATACAAATCTTGGCATTAGATGTTAATTTGCATATTTATTATTAATTAAAATTCGCTTACATTTTTGCGTAAAACGGCGTAATATTTTGTGTAATTAATCATATTTTTGTAACATTAATGTCATTTCTTTAGATGTCTTTTTTAAATAAAACAGGCTATTGCTCATAAAATTAGTTTATATTTAAATTTTATACATCATTCATGGTAATATATTTATATTTAAATAAATGTTTTATAAATTTACGTTAATAAACCCCTAAAAATTTGAGGGAATTAAGCTGACTAATCTTTCAAGGGAATTCACTAAATTTAATTCAACTATTTAAACTAAAAATTATAACATTGTTATAAAATGGTTTATTGAACATAAGAGTTTAATAATAGTTGTTGTAACCGAATCCACCATTGTTCCATTGTCTCTTGTAGTAGTTATTTGAGTGTCCAAATCCACCATTGTTCCACTGTCTCTTGTAATACTTTTTATACTTTCCACTACCGCCGTTATTCCACTGTCTCTTATAGTAGTTGTGGGTGTGTTCACTGTTATTCCACTGTCTCTTGTAATAATTGTTTGCGTGGTGGCCTCCGTTGCCCCATTGTCTCTTGTCAAGTGCTGCTCCTAAAGAAGTGGAAGCCAATAATACAGAAGTGATGATACTATTCATAGTTTATTTGTGATTCTTTAAAGAAACTACAAGCTATTTATATTTTTATTTTTAGGTTGATCATTATTTTTTGCTTTCTTTATTTAGAAATTTTGCATTCTTGCCATGGCTCCAGATTTAGTCAACTGAAGTCTGATTTACTTTACTGTACTTTTACAATACCATAATTCTATAAGATAAGGGAATTTTACACACTTGCGACCTAATACATGATTTAGTTTTCTTGATTATCAATCGTAAGCTATATTTAATAAACATTGATCTGCTATTGTCTCAATTTTAGAAAAGGCCGTTAAAACGACGATGATATTGTAATTTATGCCATTATACTTTAAATAAATATCTCAATCGGATATATTGCTCGATTTATATAGCATAGCTTAAAAAGATAGCCCTTTGTCATCATATAATGGCTTCTTGAAACATCAAAATAAAAATTGAAGTTGCAAGGTTTTCTTTAAATGTTAAGACATAGAATCTGGAAGGAGTTCGATCCAATATCCATCTGGATCAGTAATAAAAGCGATATTTTTCATTCCATCTAAAACAATTCAAAATGTTTGTTACCTTCATCAAGTTTTTTGATAAAATTGACACCTTTCCCTTCCAATCTCTTACAAGTTTCTTATATATTCTTCATACTTATTCCTATATGACCATATCTAACCAATTAGTAAATATTGGTATTAAAAGGTGTACCCTTTGGGGTCTTTATTTCCGGTATGGTATTGACAAGAAGGATCTTTCTCAGATCCCCAATTACTTAATTATAAAAACAACAAAATACTATGTAAGCTCCAATAGTCCAGACCTGTTAAAGTTATAATTTACCTTTTCCTTTTCTTCTTTTGGTACTTCACTCTCATTAGCGTATGCAAAAAAGTATAATGTGAATTTATTCGCTTCGTTTTTCATTTCATGTATCAATCTATCCAACTTGAATGGTAATAGTATTACTTCATTCCTATTAACTCTTGGTAAAATTTAATAGAAGCTTCCGGGTCTTTTATTCTTATCATTGTATGATTCTAGATATTATTTACGATTTTACAAAGACTGAAGTGTTTGCATCACACATTTCGTTTGAAAATTTCAAAGTTGGGCTTGATAAAAAAGTGGGGTTAATATTTTGTTCTTGTTAAATGTATAAAAATTAATGATTACAATCGAGATTTTTTAATTCTTCTGTTCGTTTAAATTTGTAACGATTCTACACAAGTGTAAAATATTTTTGAAAAATGCAATCTTATTTATATGAGCAAATATAGATGATAAAGATACTATATTTTCTTTTAGGTATATAAAAGTGTCCAATTCAAGTATAAATATATATAAATAGAAAGAAGTGAGCATACATCAGATTCTAAATAAGCTATCTTCTCCAGATTAACCAAAAAAGGCTACCAAGTTTCCGAAAATGAAAACAAAGCACATGCAACTTCATTCGATATAAATTAGAATGATATTTGATTTGAATAGTTTTAATATGGGATATGGTGATTTAACTGATATTTGTAAATATACAAACCTTTCTATATGCACAATATTTCTACCAAGAATAGAGCCACAATGCGAAATAAACAAATACGGAACAACGAGTAATCCAAAATCTTAATTATTTAGTATTAATAATAAGTATATTTTTGATATCAACATTTGTATTTGCAATAATATACAAGATAAAAGCTAGAAAGAACAAAATAGGAAAGATGGAAATGCAAATGTTGTATACATATTACTTGATTTATTTATTAAACCAATTGATCCTAGTGTCTCTAACACCTGATACACAAACTATTTTGGTAATTCCATGATTTTTATTAGTAATTTAGTGGTTCTCTGCGTTTAATGTTTCTTTGATGTTTGTCTTATTTTCTTGTCTATTTTACAATTCTTTGATTAGTAATTTTACATGTTTTTGATGATTTTTAGCAAATCAAATAATAAAGGATGGAACTATAAGGTCTAAATTAGTATGCAATTAATTTATTAATTATTTTAGGGTGTTATTGTAGGCTCCATTGTGTCTATACTTGTTATAGTTAGTTATGCTGTTTATGCTGGTTATGTCTATTTTTACAGTTCCAACAAATCTGGAGATGTAAGAAATTATTTTCTGTATACTGTATACTTGGTAGTCCCCATTTTGAGCACTTTTGTGTACATGTCCATGCAACTCGTCTTGATATTTAATTCATTAGCAGCTAGAAAGCCATTGCTTAACATATTATTGGCTACAATTTTATTAATCTTAATACTTCTGATCGAATTCTATTTAAACACAAACATTTGCTTAAGCTTTGCTAATATTTTGGATTCTAGTTTCTTTTCCTTGTGGCTTTGGTTCTTTGCTTCTATCATTGGCTTCCATTATTGGAAACAACTAACAAATGACGATTGGGATGACTTTCATCTGTAAAAATAATATCAGATATTTTAATTAAATGTATACAATTTTTCCAACATTCTATAAAGCTTTTGAAATATCGTATGTGAATTTTTCATCAAATACAGACTCTTTATCGCTATCAATTGGAGAGGCAGAGTACATCAGCTGATCGGATACAATTTTATCAAAACAAAGATCTCCCTATTAAAACATTAATTGAAACTTAAAATACTAATTTGGGCGCTATATTCATCATACTATGGGTGTCCTTTTCTAAACTTGGATACTCAATAGGCCTATGATCATTGATTTCTAATCCTCTATATTTGATTGGCTCATCAAACTTTTCATGACTGAAATCAGATGGTAAAATCTAAAAAGTAAACAATAGAAAAAAATACCAATTCATGATAAATATTACCAGAAGGATTAAAAGAGATAGCTCTCTTGAATGAAGCAGATCTATTATCACACTTAATTTGTACTTTTATCTTCATATCCAAATCAAGTTTGTGTGTTTTGATTCGCTTATTGAAGGGATTGCTTCTTATCTTCTTTACATGTCTTTGATTTTTTCCATCAAACCAAGAATAGGTCACAGAAACTATAGAATTCAAACAAGCCTCATCAAAGTTTTGAAACCAAAGATCATAAATGCATACAGTCTCGTCAACAATATTTACAGACTTAGCTATTCTACAACGAACCACAAAGATTAGTGAAAATGATTTGCCCGATATTTTCATCGTGACAATTCGAATTTTGCAACAAATTTATACATTTTAGTGCATGGGTAGTTTGGTACAGGGGCTGAAGAATCTAACCCCAAAATTGTTCAAGGTGGGACAAAAATTTTGAAACCTTGGTTATAATTACAAATAGAACTTTTGCAAAAAATGAATTGGATTATAAACATAAAGAAAAATACAATTTTATAGAAGAAAATATTTTTTTCTTAAACTTTATTGGATTTGTTTTGATATTTCTCAAGTTAATTCTCTGTCTTATAAATGGCACTTTATTTTCGTTCAGAGTAGTCCCCATTTTACTTATTAAATAAGTGGTTGAACAAGAGTGAGAATAATCTAGACTCATTAAAATTTTGGTTGAATTAAAAAGAGAATCAAAAAGGGACTACTCTGAACGAAAATAAAGTGCCAAATAGGATTGAATTAAATTGATGTGAAAAAATGAAAGAGAATCTAGGCTAAAATTTTAAAAAATAATGGTCTTATGGCTTGCTATTGTTCTTATTCGATAAAGGTGAGTGAAGTCTATAAGAAATTGAAAGCAAAAAAATCATAAATCATGTTTTATTAATCAAAATATACATAAAATATTGAAAGATAGAGTCGGATAGTTGTTAGAATGTGGATTATTTAGGAGTACTTATATGGCACTTTATTTTTGTTCAGAGTAGTCCCTTTTTAATTCTCTTCTTAATTCAACCAAATTTTTAATGAATTCTCACTCTTGTTCAACCAATTATTTAATAAGTAAAATGGGGACTACTCTGAACGAAAATAAAGTGCCATATTTAATCTTACTCCTTATACTGTTTTTAAACCTGTTTTCATTTATCTATTTATACATAAAATAAAAATTATCTTTAAATTTTTATGTTTCAAAAAGAATAGAAACATTTTTTGAAAATTTTTTGCCAGGTAAACAAAGCAATTTTTATCAAATCAATTATCAGCACTCAATGATTCATGTGCCTTAACAAAATATCATAGATGACTTTCTATTGGTCAATGTTTGAATGCTAAGCGTTATTGTTTAAAGATTATAAATGCGATTAAAGATAAAAAATTCAATAATCAGTCTATATCGCCATTTTCCGTCATCTCGAAAATGCTGTTATTTTAATGAAAAACTAGAATTTTGAAATCAAAGATCAGTTGATTTGGAAAAATACTTGGCTACTGCTACAAAGTTTATATTTATAAATAGAAGTATCTGATACATAACTAATATTGTATTACATATGTTTAAATATCGGTTATATTAGAATGATAGACATATATTGATTGCTTTGTCATTATTCTCCACGTCAGAGATAAAAATACACATGTGATAAATAGATAAAGTAAAAGAGTCATTTGACCCGTACCGTAGAAGATATTAAGGCGATGAATATTATATGATCATTTAAGGATCGGATATAGTTATTTATGCATTTAGTAGGTTGGTCAAGTTATCAGTCAAGTTCAGCTCGAATTTTTTTTCAAAATGAATCTAATGAACAAAAAGGTAATAAAACACAGCAGCTTATTAAAATTGAGAAATTATGCAACTAAGGACATATTTTTAGGCAACTTTTCTCCAAAAGCTACG
>NIPM01000808.1:0-46295 GCA_002738285.1 Holacanthella duospinosa | reverse complement strand
ATTCGGTGGTAGATCAATTATGGTTTGGGGATGTATGCTTTCATCAAGTGTTGGGTATCTTTGTAGAATTGATTGCAGTGTTAATTCTGAGAGATATGAGAGTATTCTGGATANTTGGGGATGTATGCTTTCATCAAGTGTTGGGTATCTTTGTAGAATTGATTGCAGTGTTAATTCTGAGAGATATGAGAGTATTCTGGATAACGAGCTGATGTATACAATTGACTTGTATGGCTTGGTCAAATCTAAAATTGTCTTTCAAAATGACAATGCGTCCTCTCATACCGCTTCAAGTATTAAAAAATGGTTCAAAAGAAACGAAATAAAAGTAATAAGATGGCCTGCACAATCTCTTGACCTTAACCCAATTGAGCATCTATGGGATCATATGAAAAGAGAGCTAAAAATTCGATCACCATGTAAAGACAAATATGAAATTTGGGAGAGAATTCAAGATATATGGAACAATATTTGAGCTGAATTATGTCTTAAGCTTGTTAGGTAAATGCCTAGAAGACTCGAACAGATCAGAAAAACTAAGGGCGGGCACACAATCTATTGATTTTTCATTTTTTAAAAAATTCGTCAAAACACTGAATCACCTACTTTCAACTTTGAGCAATCATAACTCTATCAATATTTAAAACATATCTATAATTTTTTTAATGTTATATACAAAGGCTGTATCTATCTACCATATGAGTATTAGTTTGCTTGAAGTCTTACTCATTCATGAATTACCATTTAAGTTCGAATTTTCCAAACACTGAATCACTTTTGACGGGCAGTGTATAAGCAAAAACGGTAATATTATACAAGACAATAAGTTCAGTTTTTTAGTATAAATGATTAAATATTTCCTTATCAAATAATGCTCTCAGAATTTAATTCAACGTGTCCTATAAAAGATTATTTCGTTTCTTATGGACCTATTAGCTATAAAGAAATACCTCTTAGCAAAATTGATCAGAAGGTAGGTAGGTGGGTTGTGGGCAAATTCAACTTCATGTATGAAAATTCCGAAAAGATTGACGATTTTATGAATATAGAATCCATAAAAGCTCTTATTATGAGTGTTGGCCGAAAACATACCAATTTTAAGCTCGACAATATACAGAGAAAATGGTGACTTTAAGCTGAAGTTAGAAGGCAAGGGATTTTACTTTAAAGAACTTGAGACATATAAAAGTTTTGAAAAAATAAATGCCTAAAGATTTCCTTGCAATTTGATCAATCCTTGCTTCAAACTTGAAGACGAATACAATATTACTCCTTTGACTATTCAAACTTTAAGATTGGACTATGGATCCGTAATATTGAATATTAACTTTAATCACATAGTTTTAGATGGAGCAACAGTCAATACATTCCTAAAATCTTTATTAGGCGCATCTAAAAACCAGCATTTACCCACATATAAGACTTTGGGGAAGAGATTAGACGAATTTGTAGATGAAAGTGAATCCGCTATACATACATCTTCAGAAGAAAGAGAATTTGGATCAAATGCAGTCAAGGATCAAATAGAGTCAGAAATTATGGAATTTATGTTGAATATCAAGGAACAAATTATTATAAATTTGCAAGATGAAGTAAACAGAATAGAAAAGGATATAAGAATTTCTAAAAATGATTGCGTCACAATCATTGTTATGAGAGCTTTAGCTAGAATTTTCAAATTGAAAGATGTTCATTATATTTATGCTATGAATCTAAGAAATCATAAATGGATGGATTTAGACAAAAATTCTATAGGAAACGCCATATGTTATGGCCAACAATTTTATTCTTCGGATGAGATTTTGGATAAGGAATTTAACAAACTATGCAGAAAAATGAGAATTGAAATGAATTCTATGACACAAGAAAAGGTAGAAAAATCGATAAATGTCTTTGCAAATGCAGATCTAAGTGATTTCTAAGTCCTCAGATGAATAGGCTGATGTTTTCATCTTTCATGGGTTATCAATATACGGCTAAGCTTGGTTTTGGAAATAATTCTTTTACTTCAATGGCCTTTCCTATTATGAACTTGTTCCATGTTATTCCTGCATCTTTTCCAGATACTGGGTTTAGCATTCATAGAACTTTATTCAAAAATGAATTTGAAGACTTTTTAAACGACGAAGAACTTAAAAGGAACATAAACTGGGTCTCTTATTGATTTTAAAGATGTTTTTTAAAGACTTCATTTTTAATCTAAAAATTAAACATCATTTAGAGCGAAACTTGGAATTGAAAACAAGTTTATTTGACAGTTGTCGATAACTATAGAGTCTAAAAATTTAGGAAGTTTGAATAACTTCAAAAAAATGTCTCGCTGGTAATTCTAGATTTTATGAGGTGATGGATTTTTTTAGGTGTGTTAATTTTTGGTTGAGTAATTGCTGATCCCTGCAATATGACACTTTATTTTCGTTCAGAGTAGTCCCTTTTTGATTTTCTTAATTCAACCAAATTTTTAATGATTATTAATCAACCAATTATTTAATAAAAGGACTACTCTGAACGAAAATAAAGTGCCATATAAATGCAATCGGAATTCGATATAGGAAATCAAAAAGATTTTTTCGTCCCTTGTGGACCTATTTGCGACAAAAAAAATAGAGCTCAGCAAAATTGATCAAAAATTAGGCGGCGTTATTTATAAACTCAACTTTATAGCATGTCCGGGAAATAGGGAGACTAAATAAATTGAATCAAATAACCTTTACGAAATAAAATTAATTTATCTATTAATTAGTTTAAACTATTAACCTTTTATAAATGCAGTCCTTTTGTTTTTATAAGTCTTTGATATAA
Organism: Holacanthella duospinosa; assembly: GCA_002738285.1. NCBI lineage: Eukaryota > Metazoa > Arthropoda > Collembola > Poduromorpha > Neanuridae > Holacanthella > Holacanthella duospinosa. Next base: position 43,493 of record NIPM01000808.1, on the reverse strand, counting down.
TATTTATTATAATATGTGATAAATTATAACCATTTTGTTTCATTATGTTTCTGGTCTTTTATATCAGTTTTCTCGTTTCCCAAATTTTGATTAAATTGAGTCAAATCCACCAAGGATCATTTTCCATTACCAACCTAAATGAAACCCCTAAAAACATAATAAACCTCTATTTGATAACTTATAAAATAAGATAAACATTATAAATTTTTTATTCGATTCTAATCGCGATTATTTAGACACAGAGACTCAAATTCGATCCCAGATTTTATTTAGCTACTAAATTCAATTTTCTTTTAAAAACAATCTTCCATAAAGAGGAAATAAACCGATAATATATAACTAAACTATAAATGGGTATTTCATAGTCGATATAAACACTTAAAAACTTAAATAAGTTTCAAGTGAATTCTTTGCAAAAATTTTAAAAAAACTATTCCAATGGCGTGAATAATGCAATTTAAACCTTTTTGACAAATGTAAATAAATATAAATTAAAAAGACTTGTAAAAATAAAATGAAAACATTTATAAAAGGTTTATAGTTAAAACTAATTAATAGATAAATTAATTTTATTTCATAAAGGTTATTTGATTCAATTATTCGGTTTGCATTTAGTCACCCATTTCTCGGACATGCTATATGTATGAAAATAAAGAGAAAAATGAAGATTTTATGAACATAGAAGCTATAAAAATAATAGTCAAGAAAGTATTGAATGAAAATATGCCAAATTTAAGCGCCACTATATACAAAGAAGATGTATTTAAACTCAAGTTTGAAGGCAAAGGATTTTATTTTAAAGAAACCAAGTCTAAAGAAAGCTTTCAAGACTTAAAAACCAAAAAATTTCCTTAAAGTCGAAAATGTTCATCAATCTACTCCTTTGGTAATTCAAGCTTTAAGATTCGATTGCGGGTCGGTAATATTGCATATCAGCTTTGATCATATAATTTTCGATGGTCTCACTCTCAATCTATTCTTGAAATCTTTAACATATGCATTTAAAAATAAAAGGTTGTCCTTTCTTCCAGTTCTAGGATGGTCTTTAAACAAATTTATAAAGAAAAAAGTTTCCAGATTACAGGGCTACCACTAATTATAAATAATTTATTACCATTTATAAATAAAGTACCATTTTTTACATGTAAATTATTAGGAAATATATGGAAAATAAGCCAAATTAAAATATTTCCATCTTTTCAATAAAAAATAAGACTTGATTAATTAAAAACACTACCTGTAAAAGCAAGATCAATATAATGTTGCATATGATCATAGTATCTGTTTAGTACTATAGATGGGTCATCGTTTATTTCATCCATTACTTCAAACATATAGTTCTGAATTCCTGTAGAATTTGTTGCTCTAGATCGTTTTTGATGGTACCGACTTTTAATAAGGGAAAATACCACCTCACTTGGATTCAATTGAGGAGAGTAGGGTGGTAAAAACAGAATATTAAATCCACGAGAATCCAGATAAGATAGCATACGAGGATGTTTATGTATTCGACAATTGTCCATGACAATATAATTGTCGCTCCTGATAAAGTTTCTACTTACACAGTCTAATATATTCGGAAATGAAATGGTCAAAATCAAACTCAGATGTTATGAAATGTATGTAAAATAAATTGAAAATTAAAATAAAATATTTATATTATTTAATTATTTTGTTCTCTACTCTTTCACTTATCGCAATATAATGGCTTCTTTTAAGTGGCCAAAATCCAACTTTTATACAAAGTAGTGATCGATAGGTTTCTCACATAAAACTATTTTAAAAATATAAAAACAAATAATATGAATTGAAAAATAAATTTCTATATCTTTTTGTTCATTTCGAGTGTTTATTGAGTCAAATTTGTATATATTTTCTTAATTTTATAAACTTTCTCACCATAAATCATATTTGCATCATAGTTAAAACTTTATTAATAATTATAGAATGTATAAAAAAAATCAATATTTATACTTGGAACTTCATACTTTAATATTCTTGGATTAAAAATTGTTATTTTTTAATATTTAATCCTCGATTTAAAATTCGGCTATTTCATTTACGCATATATTAATATAAAGCCAAAAAATAGATTACCATTAAATACCCCTTCGACCTAACAGTAGTTGGCACTTGGGATCTAGTCAAAAACTGAACCCTGGGTCCAGTTTTTGACTAGATCATCAGCCGATCATTCTTCAGGATTTTGGAGGTATAAAAGATGGTTCTGGGTTTTAAAATAAAATAAAATTTTAGCACCAAATGGATAACAGATACTTTATTGAAGAGGTCGCACCATTGGTGCATGAAGGGAATTATTTCTTTTTTGAGGGGAAAAGGACTACTGCCATCTTTCTTGCGTTGTCTCCACTGCGATACCACAATGCAATGGGTTACTTTTCCTTCCAAAAAGGACAAGTATAGATGGAAATGCATGACAAAATCGTGCAGAAAGTATAATGTAGCTCATTCTCTCAGTGATAATTCTATCTTTGAGGGACTTACCATAGATCTGCGGAAGATTGTGCACGCCATCTTCCTTTGGTGAGATGAGACATCAGTTTGGCAGGCGTGTAGATTGGTGGTCTCTCCAAACAAACCATGTGTCTGCTTTACAAATTCCTGAGCAATGTCTGTGGACTATACTTCGAGAATAATCCGATAGAAGTGGGAGGTGAAAATGTGGTGTGTAAGATAGACGAATCTATGTTTGCCTATAAACCCAAGCACCATAGGGGACGGGCTCCACCAAGAGAGAGATGTGTGTTCGGTGTCGTGGACATTAGCTATAGGCCAGCTCAGGGCTACATGCAATTTTAGAACGGAGAGATACTGTAACTCTCCTTCCAATCATTAGAAGAGTTTGTAAGCCCAGAAATATCATTGTTAGTGATTCTTGGAGGGCCTATAATGGAATCACAAGCATAGGGCGTGAATATGAACACTTTTTGGTGGTCCATGATAGGATTCGAGAATCCTATCATGGGTGCTCATACTCAGGAGATTGAATCATATTGGAATATAAAAAAGTGCAGAATAAAGAGGATGATGAGGATATTTGACGAGTTCAAGGATGAATAACTCGTTGAATTTATGTGACGAGATAGGCTTGGTAAGGGGAGATTCGGAAGAGAGACCTTTGAGGTCATGCTGGAACAGATAAACCTATATCGAAATGTTTCCACTATTTCCAAAAACAATCAATAAATAAGTCACTTTATTTATATTTATTTTTTCTCGTCCTCCTTACAATTCTGAATTTTGATTGGCGGGTCCAGTTTTTTTTACCAGATCCGACAATTGAATTATTATTGATTAGTACTAAGAATGACACATTTTCTCCTTTATTTCCACTTATCAAGCTGCTACATGGTACATTAATTGGTGACTATCTATAATGTGTGATAGTATGTAAATTCACACCTGTCTCGTCTACAAAGCTCAATTTGTTATGAGGAATAGTTCTAATGTTTATTTCATATGATCTCACAAGCGACACTAAATCACGATCGATGGTACTATTCGCTACTCTTTTAGTCCTCTTCCTAGACAACTTCAATTTCTTAAGGGTTTTTGAAATACTAGATTTAGAAATCTGTATATTGTTTGATATCATTCTTTGGGAGATTCCATTTTGGGTAAAACATGAATCAAATTGAACCGTTTCTCCAACACCATATAAAAATTGAATGTTATCCTTAAGTTTCCAACCTTGCTTTTTCTTCAAACTCGACACTTTTTCAACATCATTGTCTTTCAAATCCTGTAATAATTTTTAAACAGCAGAAATCGATAAGTTAGAATCACAAGCAATATCTGAAAATTTATTACCTCTCAAGTAAAGATTTTTCATTATTTGAATGCTTGAAATAATAATTACATTTCTTATTTTTCTTTGATGAGCAGTGGAGCTTGCATCTAAATCACAATTGCTGCCGTTTTCTTGACTAACTCCTGTGTTTCGCGCAAGTGAAGTATTAGATGACTCGTGTCGACTTATATTTGGAATTGAATAATTTTCAGCAATAGTACTCATTTAATTTAAAAATACGACAAATTTTTATTTTGTAGTTATTTATATTGTTTCTTTTTATAGCTAATATTTTCCGAAATATTTTAATTTGGCTTATTTTCCATGTATTTCCTAATAATTTACATATGGCACTTTATTTTCGTTCAGAGTAGTCCCTTTTTGATTCTCTTCTTAATTCAACCAATTATTTAATGAATCTAAATCAACCAATTATTTAATAAGTAAAATAGGTGAATGAAAATAAAGTGCCATATATTTCCTAATAACTTCCATATAAAAAATGGTAATTTATTCATAAATGGTAATAAATTATTTACATTTCGTAATAAATTATTTATAATTAGTGGTAGCCCTGTAAATGTAGCTACAGAAGAAACATCCTCCAAGATAGTGGAATTTATGGTAAATATAACAAAAGAGAGCATAATGAAGTTGCAAAAGGAATTAAATATGAGTGAAAATGATTTAAGAATTTCGAAAAATAATTGCCTCCCGATTTTATTTTTGAGGGCTTTAGCAAGGATTCGAAAGCTGAAAGATGTTTCTTATTATTATGTAGCTAATATCAGGAACCTTGAATATTTGAATTTAGACAATAATTCTATTGGAAATGGTATAGCTTTTGGACATCAACTCTATTCATCTGGTGAACTAACAGATAAGTCTTTCGGAGAGGCTTGCAAGAAAATGAGAACCGAAATCAGTAGAATAACTCAATCAGACGCGCTAGAATTTATCAACAAAGCCGGAAACGACGATATATATGATGTTTTAATCCCAGCATTTAATACTTTTGTATTTTCGTCCTTTAAAACTTTTGATTATTTATCTAACTTTGACTTTGGTTTCGGTCCTAATTCTTTTATTTCAGTAGATCTACCTATTGTTAATGTGTTTTGGGTTATTCCTCCAAGTCTCCCGAATACAGGCTTTAATGTTCATGGAACTTTATACGGAAAGGAATTTGGTGAATTTTTAAAAGACGAAAAGCTTAAGAATTACATCAAATGAACTTCTTATTGACTTTTTGGTTTGATAAATTTAGGATAGTTTCGATTTTATTTTTAGTACAACTTTTGTTTATTTTTCACACTTTTTGAAACTCAATTTTGGAAAATTAATCAAGTTCTTTAGAAAAAATGAATGATCTCATTAACTGATTTTTAATCTTTTTATTTATTTAAACTGTTCTTATTATATAAGATTATTTTGTCTCTTGTCTATTTCTTGCATCTTATCTGGATACTGGATTAGGTATCCATGGTACCCTATAAAAACAGGAATTGTGCTATTTTTTAAATGATGAAAATCTTAAAATAAATCAATTTATCTGCTTATTAATGACATTTAAAAACATATTTTTTGATGATTTTTGGTTAGATCGGACACTTCCAGTAAAAAACAATACGGTAATGTTCCTCAGTTTGTAAGGACACCTTGTGCAAAAATTATATAATCATTACATCGTTATATCCCGAAATTTACCATTTGTCTGAAAATGACATTATTGGTCCGATTTTACATCACCAATTTTCAAATGGTTTCTGAAAGAAATGTATCAAAAAAAGAATATTTCGTTCCATGTGGTCCTAAAAATGGTGAAAATATAAAGCTTAGTCAATTTGATAAGATGTCAGCAAGTTTTTTAATCAAATTTAATTTTATGTATGAGAATGTAGAGAATTGTGAAAATTTTATGAATACCGAAACTATAAAGAGAATTATAATCAAGGCACTTAATGAAAATATAACTTATTTAAGTGCTACTATTTATTTAGAACCAACTGGCGTTGAAATTAAATTGGAAGGTAAGGGATTTTATTTTAGAGAAATTATGACAATGGAAGATTTTAATCATTTGAAAGAGAAGCATTATCCGTGTAGTTTAATTGATCCTTTATTTAAAATAAAAGAACCTCGAATTACACCTTTAGTTATACAAATTTTGAGATTCAATTGTGGTTCTGTAATTTTAAACATCAGTTTTTCTCATATTATATGCGATGGAAGTACCTTTAACACATTTGCCAAATCTATTACAGAAGCATCTAAGAATAAAAAGATACCTCTTTATCCTGTCTTGGGTACTACTTTGGACAAATTTATAGACAAAAAAGAACCTATACCAATAAAAGCCGGAGAAGTTACAAAAAATGAACCTGTAGCAATCATGTTTAATATAAAAGAAGACATTATTATTAATTTACAATTAGATGTAAATAATAAAGAAACGGATATGAAGATATCTAAAAATGATTGTGTCACCGTTTTAATTTTGAGAACTTTAGTAAGAATTCGCAAATTAAAAGATATCAAATACAGATTTGCAATCAATGTAAGAAGTTATAATTATTTAAATCTGTCAGAAGATTCTGTTGGAAATGGTGTTACTAATAGTATTCAAACTTATTCAGCAGAAGAGCTTTTAGATGAATCCTTCAGCAAACCATATAGAAAGATGAGAACCGAAATAAACTCCTTAACACCAGAAAAGATCAAAGAATCGATAAATGCGTTGGCAAATGTAGATTTCAATGAATTTATTAATAGTCAAAAGAATAGTGTCATATGCTCTTCTTTTAAATGTTATCAATACTATACTGATTTGGATTTTGGTTTTGGTTCGAATTCTTTCATTTCTATGGATCAATTGGATTTAAATCTTTTTAGAGTTCTGCCTGTATCAAATCCTGATACTGGTTTTAATATCGTTGCTACTTTGTATAAGGAAGAAGTCGATGATTTTTTAAACGATGAAGAACTTAAAAAATACATCAATTGGGTATCATATTAATTTTTCGTTTACACCAAAAATGAATCGCAAATTTCTCAAGTCATTTTTTTAAATAAGAGACAGGATTTTCTCATGTCCTTTTTGTCAACTCTTTATTTTTCATACATTTAAAGAAAAAGGTAAACTCTCACTTGAGCTAAAAATAAATATCCCAATTAAAGTTTTAATATCAAAAAGGTATTTATTGATCCAATTTAGTACCTTTTTCAATGTTTAGTCGCAAACTATATTACTTTACATCGCTTGATTTCGGTGAAATAAATTCGGGCCATATATGTAAATGTAAAATATTACAAATAAAATAGTTGCCTTTATATCATACATTTCAATGTCCTAAATTTGTTTCTAATCTTTTTTAGCTTTATAAAATCTAATAAAGCTTCATTGAAGGGCTAAAGGGTAAATTTAATAAAATTTATGAAAATGTGAATTATATAAATAATTCAAATTCAAGTAAAAACAATAATGTTATCAGAATACGACGTCCCTATTCAAAACAAAGAATATTTTGTACCATGTGGTCCTAATTCTGGAAAAGAACTGAAGTTTAGCTCTGTCGATCAAATGATTGGAGATTCAAGAGAAAGGTTCAATTTTATGTACGAAAACGTTCAAAACAAAGAAGATTTTACGGATTTAAGTGAAATGAAATCCATAATTAGTCAAGCAATTACCAAAGTGATGCCCAATCTCAGTGCTACACTTACAAAAGCTAATAATAGTCATGCCGCAAAGTTAGAAGGAAGAGGTTATTATCTAATTGAGATTTATACAAATGATAGCTACCAAAATCTCAAATCAAAGAAATTTGCAACTTCCTTAGTCAATCTCTACCTCAAGAATAAAGATATGGATGATGATGTACCATTAATTGTACAAGTTGTTAGATTTCAATGTGGTTCTACAATATTAAGTTTACAATTTAGTCATCTGATTGTTGACGGTTGTTCCTTCAATTTATTCCTCAAAGCAATCAATCAAATCGCATCAGGCGATGACGTCATTGAATTGCCTACAATGGATGATTATTTGGAGAATTTTATGAGAAATGATGCTAGAGGAATTAGGAGAAAAGAATTCATATTTATAGAAGAAGCCGAATTATGTGATTTTGTGATCAATATAACCGAGTCCAGTATCTCAAAACTTCAAGCCAAGGTGAATGAACAAAATACAGATTTGAGGATATCTAAGAATGATTGTATCAATATTTTGTTTTTGAGAGCTTTAACAAGAATTAGAGGTTTGAAACACGATATTATTTATAGATTCTTTATGAATATAAGGGGCTATCCAATATTTCGGTTGCAAAATGATTCTATTGGAAATGGCATCACAGTTGGAACTCAAACATTTGAATCAAAAGAATTATTGGGTGATATCATAAATTCTCTAAGAGAAATGAGACAAAAAATCAAATGCGTTAACGAAGATAAAGTGATAGATGCACTTAATGAACTTGGAAATTGTAGCTTGGTGGATATTCTGACGATCAAGTCTAATGAATTCTTATTTTCTTCGTTAAAACATTATGGATATTATACTAAGCTTGATTTTGGTTATGGTTCTAATACCTTCTTATCGTCTTATCAAGCCTATTTGAATTTGTTTTATGTAATGCCTCCATGTAAACCAGATACTGGATTCAATATTTATAGTGTTTTGCACAAAAGTGAAAGTGAAAAGTTTGTAAATGATTTCGAACTTAAAGAATACATTAATTGGACTTCTTATTAATAAATATCACAATTTTTTCTTATAAAGTAGCTTTCGATTTTACATGATAAAATACTTTGCGTTTATTAATAAACTTTTTACACAAACTCACACAATGTACATCTTTGTAGATAGAGATCAATTATATGACCTTGCAATTTTCTACAAATTGATTTTCATTCCATTTATTTGTTTATCAGTAGTTAATAAAAAATAGTTGTCAATAGAGTGTTTTATTCATAAATCTTACTTTTTTCAAAAAAATAACATCTCGTATAGTTGAAATACATTTTTAATGAATATCTTTCTAATAAACCATTTTATGTTGTAAATAATTACCAAAGATTAATTTTTAATGAAAATGATTGATTTAGTGGCTCCAAACAGTGTATGGCACTTTATTTTCGTTCAGAGTAGTCCCTTTTTGATTCTTTGTTTAATTCAATCAAATCTTTAATGATTCTTAATCAACCAATTATTTAATAAATGGACTACTCTGAACGAAAATAAAGTGCCATATTATCCTTGAAATTGTCTCCACCTAAAGAATTCTAACCTAATTTAGAATTCAATATTAATAAATATGACAATAGGGGTAAGTATATAATTTTGAGGTTCTAATCCTTCAATATTGGTGAAAATATTCGACTATTTCGTAATAAGTCAGTTGATCATTACCAAAAAGAATATTGACATAGTCTTGATCAAGAATATAAATAGAAACAAAAAACTTTTATTAAAAAGAATGAGCAAGAATTCACTAGAATTTACAATATCACCATATCTAATATTTATATGCTTCACAATAACTTTAACGAGCTTTTCTATAGGATTTACAACAGGAGTACTGAATATACCCGAAAAGGCTATGAGAGCATGTACAGAATCCAAAGATTCACTCTCTCCTAGTTTATGTATTGAACAAAATATTTTGTGGGGATTTATGGTCGGCAGCTTTGCTTTAGGCGGTTGTGTTGGTGGACTAACAGCATCGAGAATATCAGATAAGTTTGGTAGAATTAAGAGCAACGCAATTAACAATATCAGTTTCATAATAGGAACCCTACTCATGTCATTAGCGGTAGAACCAGCGCAATTCATTGTTGGTAGGATCATTGTTGGTTATGGTTGTGGTTGTTCAACTGTTTTTGTCTCTACTTATATAGGCGAAGTTTCCAGCAGAAAATATCGTGGTGGTCTAGGAACTTTATTGCAAATCATGTTAGTGTTAGGAATTGTGATATCACAAGTGTTGGGTCTCTCTTTCTCGGAACCAACCTTGTGGAGAATTTTGGTCGCCTTCAATGCTCTGCCTTCGCTGCTTCAGCTAGCTTTACTTAAGTTCTGCCCTGAAACTCCCGCCTTTTTGATCGCGAAATACCGGTCCGATGAAGCACGTGCTAATTTGATGAAAATTAGAGGCGATTATGATGTGCAAGAAGAATTTGATGACCTCAATAAATGGAATCATGCTGAAAAAGATGGAAATGCTGATGCGATTTCAGTCTCAGAGCTATGGACTGACCTAAAAGCGAGACGATTTCTTCTCTTAATCATCGTACTTCAAATAACACAACAATTTTGTGGTATAAATGCTTTTTTACAATATTCAACGAGAATACTAGGGAATACATTTAAAACCGACATTAATACTATTACAATTAGTATTTCTTGTATTTTGTTGATTGGTAGTTTGTGCTCCACTTTTGCGGTTGATTATTTTGGCCGTAAATCATTGCTTCTTATTGGACTAGGAGTGCAAATAATCATGTGCATCACAGTTACTGTAGGACTCATTTATGATTCTGGTGCTTTGATCACTGTTTCGGGTATTTTATTATTGTTTATCTTTTTAGCTTTGGTATTTGTGTTCTTCTTCGGTTTAGGTATTGGAACAATTCCTTGGATGATTATGTCAGATTTCTTTCCGTCTCGATCTTTAGGATTAGCCACTTCAATAGCAATTGGAACTAATTGGATGTATACCCTCTAAGATATATATTTTTAGTTGTAATTTTATTGATGGGTTGTTAATTCCTAATATTAATAGCAGCTTGGGTAATTTTACTTTTATTTTGTTCCTCGTTGTTATTATGATATCATTTACTATCACTTTCATCTGGCTTCCTGAAACTAAAGGGAAAACTTTGAATGACCTTTATGGTAGAAATCCTCCTGAATATTTACCTCCGCAAGTTGAGAAAACAATTTGATTTAATTATTAGGGCGTTCCGAGCAAACAAGGACTTGAAAAATTTCAAATAAAAAATTTATTAATAAAGATAAAAAGTTTAAAATTAGTATGTTTATAGATACGAACCTTGTTTATCTATTACATTTATCCATCTTTCGGGTAGCTTCTGGATACCATTCATAAACCCTTTAGAATTAAGCTCCAGAATTGCACTTTCTAGCTAAATTTCTAGTTCATTCCAATCGTCGTAAATATTCTCATTTAACTTCCTCTTCAATTGCCCAAAACAATTGAAATCAGGTAGATTAATATCAGGGCTATAGGCAGGATGATCCCAAACCCGGATATTTTCATCAATAAAATACTGCTTTATAAGATTTGATTTATGTGTTCTAGCATTATCATGTAATATTATAGACACCTTGAATTTCTTATCAGGTAACCATTTGTCTAATAATTCAACTAGGAAGTTTTTATAGACATCTGAAGTTACAGTCTCTTTAGGAGCACAGAGCTTCCAATAAGCAACACCTTGAAAATCCGTTGCTAATATTAGCATTATCTTTTTTTCATATTTAGATTGAAGTACAAATTCAGGTGGGTCCTCATTCTTATTTCTCCAAGATCAGATCTGGTCACGTTGGGGTTGCATGTATAAAGACACCCAAGTTTCATCTATTCCAAAGTTCGATTAATTAAGTTATTTTGTCTCGATAAGAGTTTATATTATTTTTACATGCTAACACTTTATGTTCTCTTTGTTCATCCGTGAGAAAATGAGGTGCCCATTTACTTAATAATTTTTCCATTTGTAAATCTTCTGTTAAATATCGAAATACTATTGTTTTACTACAATTTACCCGCATGAAAAGTCCGAGGCAAGAACATGTTCTTGTTTGGGCCAACAGTTCTTTAATCTTACCTATTACATTTTCTTTTTTCGAGATATCACTTATATCGCCTCCTCGGCTATCTTCGACCACATTGTAGCCTCTCTTAAGCTTAGTAACTAAAAGTTTGACTGTATTTAGTTTATAGGCACTATTTACAACGATTCAACTAATTCTTAATGAATTATCCCAGAACTATGTTCCAGTATTACGCCAAATTTGATGAAAATCCGCTGTTCTTTATCTGAAATTGAATCTTATAATTTTTGCAAGCTATTCATGATAATATTCAAAATATAATTATTTATAAATAAAACTTGTAGTCTATATAAATTAATTTAAAAGTCTTGATATTATTAAAGGCGTAATTAAACAAAATTCGAGTGTCTCTTTGCGCGGAACGCCCTTATAGTATTAATAAACCACAATTAGTTATTATACTTCACGTTATATTTTTTTCAAATACAAAAAATGCTAGATCAAACAGTGGTTTTGAGATGTGATCTGTAGTCATTCAAAGAAAACAAAATTGTACAAAAATTTCTATATTTATAAAAATATAAACATAATATAAAGAAACTAGCAATTAAAATTGTATTGAAATGACTTTAGACTTTCTAACAAATATTCTCGTAAAAATACTAACCAAAAATTCGTGATACATTTTTCTCTAAAGCCCTGTAATGATGCCAAGTAAATACATTCAAACAAATAATGTAAAGGACTTCAATAAAGCATTTAAAATAGAAATTCTTTAGTCTGATAAATTGTATATCATTATTTTAGAATCATGGGAAATTGATTCTAAAGATCTCAACAGAAAATGCGCTCATATAGGCATAGAACCAAATACATTATACTACATTAATTATAATCAAAGAATAAATATAATGAAAGTTGTGTATATTAAAAACAGCAAGTGTGTAACTCTGGGTTGTGACCGAAGTGAGTAAACCTAATCTTGATATTAAATGTTTATATGGAGCAAAAATATTGAAGGTGCTCTTATACAAGTATACACCACGAATTTTGCAACAAGTGTTTAAGCTATTTAAAATTTAAATATGAATGATAAATTAATTATTTTTTAAATAAATAATATTTGACTTGATTCAAATCAAATTTAAAATTCAAAATTCAAAAATATCTCCTTCTTTCACACACTGATAAAGTCTAGGTCTCCACTTTTTCATTGCAGATCGGACTTCTTCAATAGAAAGATTGTACCATTCATAAATAATAGACTGTTTTAATGAATCAAAATTTTCATGTCTTTTAGAGCACACCTTTAGCTCCAATCTAGACAAATGTCATATTCCAAAGGATTAAGATCTGGTGATGTAGCCGGCCATTGAGTAACGCTTATGAACTCTGGAACATTGGTTTTAAGCCAAAAGTGTGTGGACTTTGCTCTGTGAGATGGCGCAGAGTCTTGTTGAAAAGACCAATCTTCTCCGTTGAATAATGAATCATTTAAGGGTCTAACCACCTTCTCTAAAAAAACTTCTTGGTAATATTTAGCATCCATTTTTACTCCAGGATCAACAAAATGCAAAGGTGCTTTCCCTTTTATGCTTACGCCAGCTCAAACCATAATTGAGACAGGGTGGTGGCTTCTAGAGACATTTTTAAACCTTCTTGAATACTTTTAGCATTTTTACCATAGACTCTATTTTGACTTTTGTTTATCTTTTCTTCAATACTTTTTATTTTCTCGTCTGTAAAGAGAATGTTCTCAATCTTTTTGTCGTTGTACGATGAAATAAGACTTTTACATTTCTTATGTCTTTGTTCTTTATTTCTATCTGTAAGGAAATGACAGTAGTTTTTTTATAAGCCCTCATTCCAAGGTCTTCATTTATAGCTCTATTCATTGTTCTTAAGGAAGCCCCCATCTCTAGTGCCAAATTCTTTTGTTTCCTACATGGGTTTCTTCTAATTCGTTTTTCAATGCTTTTAGCATTTTTGGAGTTCTTTTAGTTCTTTTTCGAACAGAATATGGGCGCCTTTCTAGACTATTAGTCTCATTGTACTTTTTAATAGTCGAGAAAAAAATGTGCCTTCTTTTTACCCAATTTGAGAGTCTTTAAAATTTCACAATTTTTCTTGCCCTCTTTATGCAGCTGAGTAATTGCACTCATTTGTATTGTGTTGTCAATCATAATTTATTGCGGCCAAAAGTCGGTATCTTTTATATTTATATAAAATTTTGAAACTTAAATTTAAATAATGGGCTGATTATTTTTATATAATATTCATTAAATTTAACTTAAAATGATGGCTAAAATTTGTTACAAATTTCGTGGCGTAGATTAGTAATTCCAAAAGAACAACTACGAAAAGTGAAATATGCATAAAAACGACAAGATATTTTTTGAAAGTTTATCTATTGATATAAAAACATTCAAGTATATGATTTATTTGGTTAGTAACTAATATAGTTTTCATGATCTCTGCCCAAAATAGAACATAACTCGAAATTTTTAAGCCATATTTCTTTATATCCAAAACATAGTTCAGTCTTGATTTTTCAAATATAGCCACTAATCTCTAATAAATTAAAGTAAGTACAACTATGCTCTATTCCATATATTCCACTTTGTAGGCGGACTTTATATTGATAGAAATAAAAGTACCTACATTTACCAAATAACTCATTATTTTGTATACATTTCCTTTAGAATAAGAAGAAAATGCATAGATCACAGTACATATTCCATGTATAAGCAAGTTTCAATTGTATCTTTTGATTTTATTCTATTCTTCAGGCTTACACCTAAAATCGAGACGTTGGGAACATTTCGATGACAGTTAAAATGGAATTCATGTCAGTTGTCTGTAATTTGTATACAAGTTTTTACAAGCTTGAAATCCATCACATACATTTTTAAAGCAAAAGATTCTCAATTTTATAGGTAAAGTGCTAAATTTTTTTTACAATAAGATTGATAAATCTGATGGCAATATAGAACTTCTAATCCTACACATAAGTTCAATACTCGTATTATCGTTTTACTATCAAATGAATTATAATAAAGCTCTTTGATATTGTCATAATTTGCAATTTGAATAGATCCAGGATTGAATTCCCATAGTCTCAAAGATTTAAATTTTGTCTCTTTTAAATACGTTCTCTTTGAATCAATCTTAACACATTCTTTTTTGTCTTGTATTTCATTATATTCAGTGAATATAAATGAATGGCTATTGTATAGATGTCCATTTTTACCGTGGCCTCCTATGATCAAAATAGTTTCAAAAATAAAGTTTACAATTCTTTCTAAATTTATTAATTTTGCTTAATTCGATAATATTTTCAACATTTTCATCTTTGCATTCTAATATCTAAAGAATGATGGATAAATTAATAAAATACTACCCTATATTTCTCAATAATTCGTCATTGCAATATACATATCTAACGTATTTGAGTGTCCAAGAAAATGTGGCGGTAAAAACTTTTTGTTATATCTCAAAAAATACTTTGTAGAACTTGACAAAATTTTAGTATAATAAAGTGTAGTTCCCCTCATTGTCAATGACACTTTTCTAGCGCTCAGGCAGTCTTTGAACACCGCGATACAGCCCTCGATTCATTCCATTTAAAATCATCATTTCTAGCCAAGTTTCGAACAACAACCAAGTTTCAAACTGCACACCACGAAGCTCACGTTTAAGAGATCCAAAACAATCATAATCACATGGCGAAATATCAGGAGAATATGGTAGTTGGTACCATTGCTCGATTTTTTTATCTATTAAAAAGTCCTGTACGAGTTTAGTCTTATGTGGTCTCGCATTATCCATCAAAATATACGCTTAGAAAACCTTTTAGTGCTTAACCATATAGGAATTTTTTTGCTTGAAATCGATTTTAAGCGCTCAGCATTGATTGTATCTTTTCGCTACACAGATGATAAAAAGTGATACCATTGTAGTCCACTGCTAAAAGCAACATCCCTTTATCTCCATAACGTTTTTTCATTGCCACTTGTGGTCCCTTTTCACCAGGTTCTAGCCAGGACATCAGTTAATCCTTCTGTGGCGCCATGTACAAACTACACATGTTTTATCAAAAGTTAGAGTATTTTTCAGCTTTTCTTTAGTCTTACTATAATTGGAGAGGTTAAATATACAAGCTTTAACCCTGTGATCCTTCTGATCTGGGTTCAATTCCATTGGTATATAGCGACCATGTCGCTTACTCAACTTTAGATAATCAGTTAAAATTAGATGCACTAATGATTTGGTGATATTCAAACTCTCGCTAATTAGCCTCACACTTACAGCTTTGTTTTTCAATAAAAGTCCTTTAACAGCTTCAATACGTTCTAGTTTTTCATCACTTTTTTCAGATGGCCTTCCGCGAGCTTCTTCTATCGATATCTCTCCTTTCTTAAACCTTGATTACCATCTCTCAACTGTTCTCAGAGACATTACACTATTACCTAAAGTATTCTTTAATTCTTGTTGGATATGAGAAGGGCATTTACCATGTAGAGTTAAATATTTAATAATTATACGCTGATCTTGAGCACTAATTGATTCAATTAATTCTTCTTTAAAATTCATTTTGAAAAAAATAAAACTGTGTGTATTATTTATAAATGAATTGTATCCCTATTATATATGATCAATTTTGGTTTCAATCTGTTACACTTTAAACGAGGTGTGAAGAAAAACTTTACTGCCACATTTTCTTGGACATCCTAATATTTACAATACTTTCTTAATATCCTTATTATTGGAACATGTGAGGTTCTTTCCCACATTAAGGGAGAATATATTGTATATATTTCTTTATTTATTTTTCATAATTCTTTTTCGTAATACTTTAGTATTCTCTTTACAATTAAGTTGTACAATTCATAAGCAAGCTTGTCTATTTATTACGCCGTTTCACGCAAAGAGGTAAAGGAAAAAGTTCAAATAAAAAATTTATTATGCGATATAAAAAAATGAAAGTTTGTAGTTTATATATATGAACCTTCTACTTTTATTACATCGCTCCATCTTTCAGCTAGCTGCTTAATACCATTCATATGACCCTTTATATTAAGTTCATGATAATACTCTCTAGTTGTAATTCCAACTCTTCCCAATTGTCATGAACATTTTCTCTTAACTTCCTCTTTAATTTACCAAAACAATTAAAATCAGGTGGACTTATATCTGGACTATATGGAGGATGATACCAAGTGCGGATTTTTTTATCATCAAAAAAATCCATTACATGCTTTGATTTACGAGGTCTTGCATTATCCTGTAAAACATAGGATACTTAAATTTCTTGTCAGGTAGCCATTTTAGTAAAACTTCATTAATAAAGCCTATATAGACTTCTGAAGTTACCGTCTCTTTAGGTGTACAAAGCTTCCAATATGCAACACCATTATAATCCATTGCTAGTATAAGCATCCTTTTTCTCTGATAGTTTGGTTGTGCTACAATTTGCGGTGGGCTTTCGTCCTTAGTTGTCCAAAATCGAGACTGGTCACGCTGAGGTTGCATATATAAAGTAAGCCAAGTTTCATCTATAGCCAATGTTCTATTTATTAGGATTTTTTCTTTTGATAACTGCTCCAAATTATATCTACATGCTAATACTCTATATTCTCTTTGTTCCTGTGTGAGAAAATGAGGAACCCATTTGCTCAATAATTTATTCATTTGTAAATCTTCTGTTAAATACCGATAAACAGTAGCTTTGCTAAAATTTACTAACATGGAAAGTTCGAGGCACGACCAGGCTCTACTTTGAGAAAGTTATTCTTTACTTTTCTCAATTGTATTTTCTTTTATTAAATGATTACTTGTATCGCCTCCTCTAGTGTCTTCAACGAAATTTTGGCCATATTAAACTTAGAAACCATATTTTTCACTGTATTATATTTATAGGCCTTTTCTTCTATCATTTTGACCAATTCTTTGTGTATTTTATTCCAGAACTGTGGCCTAGAATTATTCCAAATTTGATAAATACACGTTGTTCTTTATCGGTTTTTGAATTTTTCAATTTTTGTAAGTTATCGATTATAGAAATTTAAACAAATATGCTTTAAAAATAAAGCTTAATTTATAGAAAATATTATATATAAATCTTGGCAGTAGATATTTATTTGCATATTTATTATTAATTAAAATTCGCTTACCTTTTTGCGTAAAACGGCGTAATATGTTATCAATTACTTCATAATTATCTAAATGTATACGTTGAGTACATTGCCCGTCAAAAGTGATTCAGTGTTTGGGAAGTTCGAACTTAAATGGTAATTCATGAATGAGTAAGACTTCGAGCAAGCCAATACTCATATGGTAGATAGATACAGCCTTTGTCTATAATATATCAAAATATTATAGATATGTTTAAATATTGATAGAGATATGATTGCTCAAAGTTGAAAGTAGGTGATTCATTTTTTGACGAATTTTTTAAAAAATGAAAAATCAATAGATTGTGTGCCCGCTCTTGGTTTTTCTGATCTGTTCGAGTCTTCTAAGCATTGAACTAACAAGCTTAAGACATACTTCAGCTGAAATATTGTTCCATATATCTTGAATTCTCTCTCAAAGTTCATCTTTGTCTTTACATGGTGGTCGAATTTTTAGCTCTCTTTTCATATGATCCCATTGATACTCAATTGGGTAAAGCCAGGAGATTGTGCAGGCCATCTCATTACCGTTATTTCGTTTCTTTTGAACCATTTTTTTATACTTGAAGCGGTATGAGAGGACGCATTGTCATTTTGAAAGACTACTTTAGATTTTTCCAAGCCATACAAATCAATTGTATATATCATCTCGTCATCCAGAATATTCTCATATATCTCAGCATTAACACTGCCATCAATTCTACAAAGATACCCAACACCTGATGAAAGCATACATCCCCAAACCATAATTGATCCACCACCGAACTTTTTTTGTTTGAGTAATATTGTAATCTCTGAGTGGTTCCACGATTTTTCTGAAAGTTTTTCACGTCCGTCAGATCCCTCTAGATTTACTTTAGTCTCATCTGACCATATCCCAGTCGTTATTTTCCAAATTTCTGTGTGTTTTTCAAATTCTGATCTTACTCGACGATGAGATATTTTTAATTGTGGGTATTTCTTTTTCTAACTAGATACGATGTTGATACGTTTTAATGTGGGCAGTATAGTACTCGAAGAGGCGGAATTCCTGCATATGGCTTGAGTTCTCGCTGTATTTCTGTAGAGGTGGAGCATTTACCACTTGTTGCTAATCTTCCAATATATTTTTCATCATACTCATCTAAGTCCAGAGGACGACCTATTATAGACTCTGGTATATTTTTTTCAACTCTATTTATTACTCTGGACACTGTTGCTTGTGAAACTCCAACAATTTCAGCTATTATTCTTGAAGATTTTCCATTTAAAGCAAGTTCGTTAATTCTTGTTTCAATTTTCTTCAATGTTCTTCTTGTCATACCAAATAAGCCTTAATACCTTCTGCTAAGGATTTGAAATAAAAATGAACAATTTTGCGATATTTTTAGAATGTTCTAGAATGAAAATTTTGTAAATTTAAAAAATTCATCAAAACACAGAATCACCTACTTTCAACTTTGAGTAATCATATCTCTATCAATATTTAAAGGATATCTATAATATTTGGATATGTTATAGAAAAAGGCTGTATCTATTTATTATATGAGTATTGGCTTGCTTGAAGTCTTACTCATTCATGAATTACCATTTAAGTTTGAATTTCCCAAACACTGAATCACTTTTGACGGGCAGTGTAAAATAAAGATTTAATAAACCAACTTAGGGAATAACACAAAGACAAATAAAACAAACAACGATGCTAATAAAAAGAAAATGATTGTTCCAAATAAGATGTCATATCTAAAACCAGAAGTTCGTTTGATGATGACTTGGTCTTCAATATCTTTCTTTTCGTCTCCATCCATTGACTATTTTTGATACTCCTATAAATAAATGTTTTATATATAGGGCCAAGTCCTATATTGGTATTGTTTTAATTAATTTCATATTGGGCTCAATAATCCATTTTGTAATGGTCATTGTAGCTCCACTTGACCTATTTTTGTTTAGATTGTCGCATGTAAAAAATATACATAGAAAAAAGAACACATATATGCTGTGACTATTGGGTTTTACCTTTATTTCTTTAGTTTCCCACTTGAATTGGAAACTAGTCAATTTTCTCGAAAAAGCAAATGCATAAACAGGTTATCTCCACTGGAAAGAATATAGTTTGTAAGCAGAATGTTAATCATTTAAAGTAAATTACAAAGTATATACATTCTTTTCTTTCTGGGAAATGTCTTGGCTTTCAAATTGTAACCTTGAGGATTTGTTCCATCAATTATGCCAGTTTAGTTTTGGAATGACTGTCCTCTTTAAGTGAAATGTAGTTTTGGATGATATAAAATGCAAATAACTCACTTTTATTTATCAATTTGTATCCATTAGCTTTACCTTCATTTCCAAGACCAAGATTTGCTCAAAAAGCAAGAAACTAAAGTGCCTAACTCTGCATATACACGACATTAGATAGTAAATCTTCAATATCGAAAAGCGAAAAAAATGGTAAAAAACGAAAGAGAGTATTTAATTAATAATTAAGAGATTGAGAAACATATCTCGAGAAGTTCAAATTGAAATAATCTTTAGGCGTTTTAACGACTTGAACACCATCCAAACCATACTGAAACTTTAAGATATATCCTGGCTTAAGATCGTCTTTAAAACTTACCGACTTAATTGGAACCAATTTCCTCTTATTCCCATTAGTCGCAATCTTACTTGCCTTCTTACCCACTTTGTTGGTTTCAATGGCGGACTCTTCACTACTACTACTGGATTGGTTTCTGGTTGCTCTTCGTCGTGCCATTGTATGTTTTTGAATTGAGAAATTTTTTGTTGCTTTTATATCAAGTAACAAATTGGTTGAGTTTAGACAAGAAAATTTTTTTTGTGTGGAGCATGCATGAACTAAACTTACTTGTTCTAAATTAAATAAAGTTTATTCATAAAAAATCTATCCCCTTCCGTAGCTTGTTAGTTGATTTGGATAGGCAAGAAGGTCAAATCATTGAGGAAGCAAATCGTATGGAGCCACCAACATAATGTGTTCGCTAAGACTATGAAGAAGAAGAAATTAACAGGCAATAAGAACTTAACAATACATAAATTCAGATCTAAACAAGCCAAAACCAAAGACCATAAGATACTATTAATGATTATCAAGAAATCTCTCTTAGATATCGTATCGCCACCATATCGAGATTCCCGCTCCTCGATATAGTTATCACTGGAGCTGAGGGATCTTGGCTGGGTTATTTCATTCTTCGTTGCTGGATATAGGAAGGAATAGATACCAATCAACTGTAAGAATTGTAACAGATAAATCGAATTGATTTCAGCATAAGCAAGACATATTAGGAACGAAAAACTCAGTATAGATTGACTTAATCGTAATTGTACTTTATTATTCTTTTCCATGAAAGTTTTACAAAATAAACTCCGAGACTTTTTGTTACGGGAAATTTGCGGTGTGCAACTTTGCATACAATAAACAAACCATTTTACAAGCTAGTGCATTGTTACTATAAGTGGCAATACGGATAATGGCTCGAGGTTAAGCCATCGTTTGTTTACAAATCATTGATCATCAAATCTGAGACATTGGGTAAAACGAATTCCGAGAAAAATCCAAATAAGGAAAGCCCAAACAAGTTTAAATGAGAAGCATAGAACAGCAGCGGATATTATCTTTAATAGGTGGTAGTTTATGTACATTAACAGCCGGTGTAGTATATTCTTTTAGTTTATTTGGTCCACAAATAGCACATCAATTAAATTACAATTCCAAAGAAATCAATTTCATTGCAATTTCCGGCAATATAGGCGTCTTTTTAGGCTCTCCTTTATTCGGTCATTTAGCTGATAAGTTTGGTGCTGAAAAGATTATTTGGTTCTCCACTGGATTTTATTTTGTCGGTTTCTCATTTATGGCACTTATTTATACTAATATGCTTTCATGGTCATTTTATCTCTTTATGGCGTTCTTTTACTTCTTATCAGGTTTAGGGGCTGGTTGTTCTACAATATGCACGTTATCTATAATGGTATATCCTTCTTCATGAAATTGTTTTTGTATAGGGCCACAATTTCAGACATAGAAGAGCATTTGGTATAGGTATACCATTAACTTTTTTTGGCATATCAGCATTTGTATTATCCGTTATCAATCATTCGTTCTTCATTGTCAAGGGCGTTCACCATACCGCGGAATTTTTGTTCTTCTTAGCCATATTTTGCTCGCTAATCTTGACTTTAGGTGCATTATTCCTGAAGAAAATCAACGAAGATGTTATAGAATACCAACCAATAAGCGACCCTGATCATATGCATGTTCGAAGAACCAGTTTTCATGAAGTCAATATTTATGGTTGGCAATTGATTAATTCTTGGGAAGGAAGATTGCTATTTTTCTGCATATCTGGTGCATCAGGAGCTGGCATTATGTATATTAACAATGTTGGTGAGATCTTGCATTCTATTGGTGAAGTAACTAAAATACCACAGTTACCAGCACTTCAATCACTAAACGTCTCATTATTAAGCGTATTCAATACATCAGGTCGCTTATTCGTCGCGTTAACTTCAGATTGGTTATTGCATAAATTCGACTTTCATAGAATCAATTATTTCGTCTTTTCTTGTCTCTTAATGGCGTTTGCAAGTTTTCTCATCATTGAAGTTGGTTATCGATGGATTTGGCTATGTTCTGTTTTGATGGGCTTTGGTTATGGTACAATGTTCTCCATAGCTTCAACAATCACATCCGAATGGTTTGGTTCAGCTCGATTTGCGACTAATTGGGGATTGATGTCTATAGGTGCTTGTTTAGGTGGCCAATTCACTAGTTTTGTTTTTGGTTTTGTTTATGATTCTCATACCATAGATACTAATACTCATCATGTTTGTAAAATGGATGTTCAATGTTATTGGCTTTCTTTTGTCGTATCTTTATGTATTTGCATTACATGTGCTGCTGTTTGTATGCTACTTAATAAAATTAGGTGGTGTAGATATATCTTTTAATAAATACTTACTAAAAGATCTGATCCTAATTTTGTATATATTTCAGTAAAATTCTTATTTTGATGACGCTCTGGATATGTGGTTTTACATTTTGGGGAATGAAAATCTTTCTATTGTTTTGTAGTTATCATAAATCCACAATCAACTAAACTTTTATTTAGCATTCAATTACCTCATAATGACATAGACTCTATAAATACCAACACAAAAAACCAAAATTATGAAAGAACTTCAATAAAATCTGTATTCTTTAATCTACAAAAGAATAACAAATTATTGTATCAAAAAACTAAGGGAGTTGGATAAAGAGATGGATAATATCTTTACTGAATCTCTATTGGAAAGAATATCTACCTTGCCAAAAGATGCATTGAAGAAATTTGGTGACCTGATTAAACTTGTTGATTTTATGGATATAATTTGTGTGGTATAGATAAATTACTTATGTATTATGATAATATTTCGGTTTTATTTTTTAAAGATACTATTTTTAAGCTTTTAGATATTGCTAATTGTATCCAATATAGAAGACCAGAAAAGAAATATCTGTTTTATTTCAAGAATTATAATAAACTTTCAGTATGCCATGACCATGATTTGATATATTCTTTACGTATCAGAGAAAGGGTTACCATCAAGGGTGATTTATGTTATTTGGACTCCTTTTTAGCTGAAAATTACTCACATCAATATCATTTGAAGCAGATTATGATTTTCCCACTAAAATGCTATTTCTCCAATATCAGAGATAATATTAGTAAAGAATATAAAAACAAGATAGAAAATATACCAAGGATAAGAACCGTCAAATATTTTACCAAAGAAAGTGTATTCAATCATTTAGAATTTGATTTTAAGCTCTCAAGTATATCCAAGATTGATTCTACCCGTGTTTAGAAATTAACATATTCAACAATAGATGCTAAAAATTTTACTTAAGTATTAATTTGAAGGAATTAGAATTACTGGATTATACGTAAATTCAATCCTGAACAAGCTCGATAAACCTCCATTGAAGCTGAAGTATTTTTCATATAACAAAAAAGACCTAGGATTTATACAAAAAGAAATTTATATCCTAATATAAGTAAGGTTAAAATTATAGATATGAAAGGAATATTCTTACTCTCAAGAATGTTTCCAAAAATGAAGACACTCAAAGTTATAATTGACAAAGAGATATCAAAAATAAATGATGGACCTAATAATAATTTAAGAACAAGTCTATAAGTCCGTTCTTTCGAACTGGGTTAAAAATACGTTACGGAGAAAATATAAGATTATAAGATAATATTAATAATTATTTCGTATAAATTTAATGATTGATAATCTTTATAATAAATTAAGTTATAATAGTGTTTTTAGCTTATATATTGAAAAATTTAATATCTCAAAATCCTATAAAAATCACTCTACCTTTATAATATGGATTATTATATGGCACAAAATTTTTGAAGAAATCTTAATATTTTGGTTGAAATAAAAAATACATGTATTATTTGGTTGATAAATAAGTATAAGTTATATTTATTTATCAACCAAAGCAGGTTTTTATGTAATTATTGAAATTTTTCAACCAAAATAATAATGTTCTTTCGAGAATTATACTGAATTCTTCAACCAAAATGATTGGTTTCTTTCAAAAATTTTGTCCCATATAGTTTAACACAAACTATTTTTTGTAAAAATAATGTTATTTTTTGAATAAGAATATAAAATAATATTTAATTCAAGATCTCATGATATACTATATTTTTTGTGTATACTTTAAAGTTTCCATCCTTAAGAGTACCCTGATTTTGAGTATTTATTATCTCTACCTTTACTTTATCTCTTGAAACAGCCCTAGAAAAGGCAACATAAAGCTGACCATGTGAGAAAACAGGCTTAGGAAGATATATACCAACATTATTAAGAGTTTGACTTTGTGCTTTATTGATTGGCGTAGCAAATGCCACTCTAATAGGGAATTGTTTCCTTTGAAGAACAAAAGGTAAGTCACTATTAGATGGCCTCAGTATTATTCTAGGAATAAATACTATTTGATCTGTTGACGATCCACTTAAAGATTTTGCTAAAATAAGATTAGATTTTAAATTAACAACTATTAATCTTGTGCCATTACAAAGTCCTTCTCTACTGTTTACATTCCTAAGATAATCTATATTTATTAATAAAAAAATTTATATAAAGAACATTTAACTCTTCTAATTAAAAATATATAAATCTTAATTAGATTATTAAAGTTTAATAACTTGTATAGATTCAAAATTGTATTCCTAAACATAATTATCATTGATGATTATATATATAATTTATCTTTTATTATAATCTAATTGTTTAAGATTGATAATTTAAAGATTNTAAAGAACATTTAAATCTTCTAATTAAAAATATATATATCTTAATTAGATTAGTAAAGTTTAATAACTTGTAAAGATTCAAAATTGTATTTCTAAACATAATTATCATTGATGATTATATATATAATTTATCTTTTATTATAATCTAATTGTTTAAGATTGATAATTTAAAGATTTACCAAATATATATAAAAATTAAAAAACTTATTGATATCTTTTTTAATTGTCTCTAACAATATTAAATTCTTTTTTAAGATACTTGAATCCTTTTCTCATAAATTAAGTTTAAATGTTTTTGTTTAAGAAAAATTTTTTCTTCGTATTTCAAATTCTATAAGTGTTTTGGTTGAAATAAATTAAGAATAAAAACGACACGTTATCAAATTTACTAAAACGTTATTTACTCTAGAAGAAAAGCTTTTAAAATCTAATATAGCCTAAGACACTCTCTAGGAAATTCTCTATCTTTTGGTATAATTTTTATGTTATTATCTTTAATCCTCTTAGTGTTATTGAGGGTCACATACACACACTAATTCTCGATTTTAGTAATATGGCACAAAATTTTCTTACATAATTCAATTCTAATTGGTCGAGGAATTTTAGTTTCTTGAATGCATAAAATAGTAAGAATGAAAATAAATTTATGTATTTACTATCCATAAAATAACTCTTAGCTATATTTCTTGCCATTTTAATTGCTTCCTCAACCTATTTTCACTATGATCACTAATATTATAACCGAGGCTTCAAAAATTTTGTCCCATATGGCACTTTGTTCAGAGTAGTCCCTTTTTGATTCTTTGCTTAATTCAACCAAATTTTTAATGAATCTAGATTTTGATCAACCAATTATTTAATAAGTAAAATGGGAACTACTCTGAACGAAAATAAAGTGCCATATGAAAGTATCAAAAACCGTAAGATCAATATTATAAATCTGGGAAGAGAAAATATGGCTTCTTACAAATTTAAATATTAAATTATTGCTTTATATATTAATTGAATAAATTAGCTTTGTAACCAAATTATCCATCTTTTTGATTTCGATGAAGGAACAAATACATTCCGTAAAATCGTGATTTAAATTTTATTCAACATATCCAATTTATGATAAGATTTTCATAGAAAATATAGTTCTTTTGACTAAAAAGTATCTTATCTGATACCAAAACTATTGAAAATTTAATTAAGATTTTACCCCTTTGTAAGAGGGTATAAAAATTAAACAATAGCAAAACAAATTACAAAAAAATGAAATTACTACTTAGCATCATAATAAGCTTAAGCAAAAGCTTAGATATAAGCCCAACTGGACCGAAAGAAAAGACGCCGAATGTGATGGACAAGTTCACTCCTAATCCTGTTAATGAAAAGATAAAAGATACCTTTAGTAAACCGATGGAACAATCTCTAATAGGTGAGAAGAAAGATTTACCTGGTAAAAAGAGTGAATCAGAACCACAATCAGATTTAGGTAGTGAGAACTTTCAAAAGAGTGATTCGGAACCACAATCAGATCTAGGTAATGAAAGCGCACAAAAGGGTGTTGATGAGTTGTTTAATATTAAACCTAGTGAATCTACTAAGAATGATAATCCGGTAGATCACTTGTTCGATCTTTCTAATGCAAAGACGCCTAATCCTCATTATAATCCTAATTTAGATAAGACTAATTCCCCAAAAGATATCAAAGACTCACCCGAAGATACTAATATGGAACTCGGTTCTCCTCATAGTGATACTTCGAAAATGAATGTCCAATTACCTAATGAAAAGATTGCTCAAGATGATAATGATGAATTGGATAAGTTATTTGAGCTGCCTAAAACTAGTAGTGACCCAGAATATCATGATAATAAAAGTCCTAAAATGAAAGTGGAACTACCTAGTGACAAGGTTGCTAAAGATGGAGAGGAAGAAATGAACAAATTATTCGAGCTACCTAAAAGTAATAAAGAGGAACAACCTAAAGAATATAAGTCGGCTAATGATGATATGGAAAAATTATTAGAATTACCTAAAAGTATCCCGAAATCTACTCTTGAAAAAGTTGATTTGCCGAAAGATAAAGCAAAAAAAGATGATGAGGAAGAAATGGATGCCCTTTATAAGATTCCTAATCAAGTTTCTGATAAAGTTGGATTGCCTAAAGCATTCTCTGACAAAGAAAAGGAAGAAGATAAAGACCGGGATACTGATAAAGATGATATGACTAAATCTCCTAAAAATATCAAAAAGGATGATGATAAATCTTCTA
Organism: Holacanthella duospinosa; assembly: GCA_002738285.1. Classification (NCBI taxonomy): domain Eukaryota; kingdom Metazoa; phylum Arthropoda; class Collembola; order Poduromorpha; family Neanuridae; genus Holacanthella; species Holacanthella duospinosa. The sequence goes on along the minus strand of NIPM01000808.1, from coordinate 16,141 downwards.
GTTCAAAGTAATTTAATTTAATTTAATTTATATAGAAGTAGTAGTTCGTCGAAACCTAGTAAAAGTGATGAAGAATCGAAAGATTTACCTGATTTTGAAATCCCTGCTGATTCATCTATTGGCAATAGTCTTTACTCTGTTTTAGGTCTATTCTTATCTACTATATTACTCTTTATTGCCTAAATACAATAGGATCGTTTGCAAATAAAATTATTGTTATTTTTCAACCAAAATTACTGAGGCTTTTTTCTTCGCAATAAAGCCCACCTAAATTGTTCATAAACTCAAAATTATACTTTTCTAGTCCGAAATGGATCGAAATTATAGACGTAATGTTTCTTATGATGATTATACTGAACAATATATCACGATTAGGCCTATTATGGATCATAGCTATGAATGTAAGAAACCAAGTAAGTTCAGACTAAACGATATGAATACCATGTATCTAGGTATTATCACATTAATTATTTTGATGTATGTTATTTTCTTTTTATAAATTATTTGTATTCTCTTTAAAAATGTCGAGCTTATTTTTCTGCATGAATTTCGTTTATGGATACTTTTTTGCAAAATCGGTACAATGTTATACCGGTATTTTTGATCTTTTACAATAATTGTTATCTAATCAAGTTACCCTTTCATCCGATAAAATCATGTGTACTCGGACTCGAGCAATTTAAACTTTGTGTTCATATAAAACGCTCATGTCAGAAGTCCGAATAAATTAAGCATGAGCACTGACGGAAATGTAAAGGTAGATATACCTTGTAGAGATCGTAAAGTCAAACATAAAATGGTAGGGAAGAGGAAATATATATTTTTCGTTTTTATTTATCTATTCTCTCTAGTTCCTATCTCTATGGTTGTGGTTCTATGTTACTATGTTTATAAGCATAAAGATTATTATTTTGGTTATAGATAACATTTTTAATTTTTGGATTAAATACAATTGTATATTTTGATTTTAGTATAAAAATTAAGATATTTGTAGACAATTATTTAAGTCCTCTGTTTAATTCAGCATCTTCGTATATAAAAAGGGCGCCATTTCCAGCACCAATAATATGGTTTTCCTATAAATCTGAGCATTGCATGACAAAAGATTAATGAGCAAAAAAGCTATCAAATCAGCCGAATGTTCTATTATCAATGTACCAATTTACACCGACAGTAAAGTAGAACATAAAGTGAAAAGCTAGAAACGCAAAAAGATATTTATTTATTTACTTTCTTTAATACCATTAAGTATAATCGGGATTTTGGTTTGGTTTGCTATTAAAAATAGAGCTAATACTTTTTAATAATAAATTATATAATACTCTTATTATAATTTTCTTTTATAAAAACGTGGCATTTTTAAACAAATGGACGGAAATTTTTGAAGAAAACAGAATATTTTGGTTGATAAAATAAATTATTGAAGAAAACGTATCATTATGGTTGAAAAGTTCTAATAAAAAGCTATTTTGGTTGATAAAAATAAAAATTTCTACATATATTTCAACCAAATGATATTTTATTTCCAATTATTTCAACCAAAATATTATGTTTTCTTCAATAATTTTCTTCCAAATGACACAATATTTTCTTACATAATTCTATTCTAATTTTAGTTTCTTGAATGCATAAAATAGTAAATATTTACTATCCATAAAATAACTCTTAGTTATATTTCTTGCCATTTTAGTTGCTCCCTCATCCTATTTTCACTATGATGAAAGAATTATAACCGAGGCTTCAGAAATATTATGCCAAATTGATAACTTTCGATGAGAAAATCCCAGACACGAGTTTTGATAGAATTCTAATTAAATATTTATTGTTGAAAAGAACATAAATCAGTATAGAAATTTATCAAATAAGTTGATATAAAGAAGATTGCTAATGAAAGTGTTAGAGATAGAAATGAAAGATTGCTTTCGATTTGTTGAAGAGACCCAAATAAAATCAAACTTGATACTGTAAACCATAACACATTCAATATAATCAATAAAGATTCGAATATCTGAGGTTCTGTTAGATAAAGAAAGCCTTGATCTAATTTGATTAGCTCATCTAATCCTAGGTTTACTAACGAAAACATTAGCGCCAATAAACCGACAAAGTTAATGTATGATAGAAATGGATCTTGTTGGAATGAATACTTATTTGATATTATAAAGAGTGAATTCAATATGGTTGTAGTCATGAATATTTGGTCCATATTTTTTTGAATAATTTTAGAAAAAGAACATTTTGTATAACCTTTTCATAGATAAATGGAAAAAAGTTGGATGCCCTTTTAGGATCCATTTGTATGCATAAAAATACTTTTATTAATGAGAATTAAAAACACCAAATGAACCTCTCTCTGTAGTATTTCTAGTCTCTGGAGCTCTTTTTCTCAAAAAAGTCGGCACTCTATTCAAGCTAGAGTTTTCTGGTTGATTCAAATACTGTTCGCTAAAGATGGATGGACTACCCACTGGTGGAAGGCCGTCAACCACTACATCATTAGGTTTATTTTTGTCGCCATTAGATTTTCGATTAAAGAAACGTCTCACAATAGAGCCAGTGGACCAAAGTAGGATGATCAAATAACATAACAGGGATAAGATTTGGATGGCAATTAAGATCCAAGAAATAACGACTTGAGCTATAGAATTGAGAGAGATGGTTTCTAAGAATAAGAATAGAATAGCAACATTAATAATTCTTAATAAACTGATAAAGATATTCGCATTATTAGCGATTTTCTTCGCGTATGGGCGGACTAGGAATAAGGCGAGGAAGTACAGCACTTCATTAACAGCAACAATGATCAATTGAACCAACGATTTTTTGACGAATAAACCAATAGCTGCTGCACGAATGATTTGATATAGTACGAAAGGAACGAAGAACAAATACAACGCAATACGATAATCCGAATACAAAGACCCATAAGTGTAATTCAACTTGACATCAGTCATCAATTTTTCTCTTCCTGCTCTCCACAGTTTGACGGTCACAAAGATCATGCCAAAGATGCAAAACACAGCCAAAATGAAAGCTGCAACAACAGTAGTGAGCCAATTATCATGGATAACTAATTGATAAAAAGCCGCTACCGAAATAGCGAAATAGCCAATCATAAATATTCTTATCAAGTTACCAATATAATAGAGTATGAAATGATTCCTCAAATTCATAAACAATTTGGGTTTCCAATAACTCAGTCCTTCTAATAATAATCTCAACAACACTGATAAAACTGTCAAGGCGGCCATGACGAGGAGGACGAGTATTAGGACGGTTAAGAAATAATTCTGAGGCAAAATATTTAGAGAAGACGAAAATCTTGCCAGCCCACTAGTGCCGTTGGTGGACGTCAAAGAGGTATCACGTTTAACCAAGTTCGGACCACTAGAATTCCAAGTTGCCTTAGTCAATTTGTTATAAGCAGTTTGGAATCCTGGCACATTAATCGCTCCTACATACCAAGCAAAATTCTTTGTAAATCCTAAATAAGTATCTGAACTATCCAACGACAGCTGACCCGTCGAGGCTACGAATTGACAATAACTCATTAGATCCAATACAGAGGGTGTTGGACCTGCACTAAACAAAATGCCCCCACCATCGCCCATCATGTTGCTAATTCCAGTCAACAAGCCGGAAAATCCTATCATAACAAGCGTACCCACCTTGACGCCTGTCTGACTTAACGTTGATGAGCTACTTACACTGGTATTAGTGCAACTTAATTCGTTTCCTTGGTCATCAACAATCTTAACATTAGCTTGTAATGGACTTCCCGGTACTTTATTCAATACATTGCTGGCTGTTGAGCTTCCTGTAGGGAGTTGAACTGTATTATTATAGTTGAAACTTCCCTCCTTAATAGGACATAAATTGGTTTGTGAATTTTGGGTGCATAAATTCAAGTTAAAGTTGTATACTGATTGACCGAATAGAAGGAGATTAATATTAGCATTAGCGTTAGGTATATTTTTCTTCACATCAGCATCGATTTTCACTGTCAATATGTTCTTCGAGTCGTCAATGTCCAAAGAGAGCTTTTGCAAATTAATCGCACTGTTGTTGCTGCAACTGTCAAATGTATTTGTTGATAATTCATAGGCTTCAAGACCGAAGACTAATAAGATGATCCATTTCATTTCAAAGATTTTTTAGAAATAAGGGTTTTAGCTATTTTTATAGTGGCTGTTTCACCCAACTCCTTGATTCTTGTACTGGTTTGAGGGGCTTCTCTAAATTGTTCATAATTCGGTAAAATCCTTGATTTGAATGAGAATGGATGCTAAATGCTATACTCGAGCTTCTCATTTTTTCATTTAAAGGGAATATTACTGATGATGTTGGCTATTTTTATAATTTCATTAGCCATTTTTAGTCTTATACATCTTAAGCTTTATATTTGTGGTTATGTTATTGATTAGATGGTTCTTATAATCACCTTTTGAAATATGACTCTTTATTTGGCAATTTATTTTCGTTCAGAGTAGTCCATTTATTAAATAATTGGTTGAATAAGAGTGAGAATAATCTAAATTCATTATAAATTTGGTTGACTTAAGAAGATAATCAAAAAGGGACTACTCTGAACGAAAATAAATTGTCATATTTTTGTTGAGTTGTCAAACTTTGTTTATTTCATTGGTGAAACATGGAATAAACAAGTCACATCGCTCGAGACAAAAGAATCTTTAGTGGATTATCTCAGTTAAGAAGATTGTAACTTGTATGGACAGGTATTTACTTTGGTCAAGGTGGATAATTTAGTCGTTTCCGGAAATGTTTCTATTGTTCACTTTGATTGAACAATGACAATTATAAGTTTATATTACATCGAGTATAATAGTGATATTTATTTTCTATAATTTGGATACCATACTATTGTCAAGAGAGTTGTGTCGATTGAGCCATTTCGATCGAATTACTAACATTTATTTTAGGAAAAACTTTTTGAAAATGGATACTAAACCTATTTTGATAAACAACATATGGAAAATTGAAAAGAAAATAGGCGAAGGCACATTTGGCAAAGTATTCCTTGCAAAATATAAAGAAAAGTTAGTGGCTATAAAGAGAGAGAAAGTCGAGGATAGTTTGGAAAAAGAATTGCAGTTTTATAAAATTCTATCCAATCATATTGGTATACCGAAATTGTTATGGTACGGCTCTTATGGCATACATAAGTTGATTGTTATAGATTTTATTGGCCCATCTATAACTGATATTCGTTCTCACATATTTCAATTTCGATTTCTTTTTATCAAGAATTTAATTTTACAATTAGTAATTTAACAAAATAACGCTTTTATTAGATATTAATATTAGAGTATATACACAAAAAAGGGATAGTTTATCGAGATTTGAAGCCGCAAAACATTTTGATCAAATTTACCAATGAAATAAAAGCTCAATTTAAGGATCAAGATGAGTATATCAAGGCCATTAATTGCGATAAACATCTACCTTTTTGTGATTCTCGCCAGTGTAATTCAACTTATTTACCTTTGCCGGAAATTTTTATATGTGATTTTGGGCTTTGTAAAGAATATGACAACAATCATCAATACAATAAATATGAACGTTTTAGCCGAGCTGGGACAGCAAGATATGCGAGCATAAATATGCATAAAGGATACGGTAAACCATGAATTTGTTTTATTCATAGAACCTATACCTAAAGATGATTTACAATCGTTATGTTACATTATTTGTGATTTACTTCTCTACAAACTGCCTTGGTATGATCTGGATAATCCTTATACAAGGTCTGATAAAATGTGGAGAAATATCGAAGAATCGAAGCGTAGAAATGACATGGAAAAGTTTTGTTCACAATTACCAATTTGTGTTAAAAATCTTATTAATTATATTGATAAACTGAAACCTAAGCAGATACCAAGTTATAGTTTAATGACTTCTTTCTTCGATTAGTTTTTATTGATAGATTCCATGTATTAAATTACACGTTCCGAAAGATCTATAATTACTTTTTTCAAATGCTCTTAAATATATCGTTGTTTATAAAATAATGCGACTAAAATTCTTCGACTGCAATCTCGAAGCCACACTCAGAACATTTTTGATGACAATCGTCTGCTTTCATAAAAGTGTGAGCATGAGTTTTTTCAATTTTCGGTTTCCAAGTATCAATCCTAGTTCTTCTCCTTAAATCTATAAAAATAAATCAAAATAAAATTACCTTGAACCTTATTCCTAAGTTTAACTTCTTTCTTTGTCTTTTTCTCCATTTCCCTTCTTTCAAATTCCTTATCTAAATCTTCTAAAGAACCCCATTTCTTGATTGCAAATTCTTCAACCTATAATTCATGTATATTGTTTATATACTTGAAATCTCAAATATAATAACATATCATTCCAATGACTCTTGATGGGATTAGGCTTAGCCCAAGCTTGGAATAAATCTTTATCCCTCAATTCACCTATAAAAACACCGCAATTTATGTGAAGAATGATACTATCGGTTAATAAATAATCCTAAAAAATCAACAAAAGTCAGGTACTTGTTTGACCTCCGTTTTCGTTAATAAACTATATCGATCCGGCTTCTGTTTCTTACAATTGATACAAATACCAAGGTTAAATATTTGATAAAATTCGGGATCTATATCAATAGTATCACACTCTAAGCATTTCGGATTCTCCTCATGAACTAAGCTAAAAGCTACAATCCAACATAATTAAACTATGGGGTTTACGAATAGGTTTGATAAGTCTAACCTTCTTCAAATGTTCCATCTTTTCAACTAGAGATTCTTCTATATAGCCTCCTTTACTATCTTTCATTGTACTTAGGTCGTAATCATAATAAGTTCGTTTCTTCTTGTTGCTTTTCATGAATCAAAAAATTACAATTGATTTCAGGAGGGCAAGCAACAAGATTATACGTTAGTCAATAACATAAACTACAGATCGAACCCTGCTTCGCGAGATCTTTCTCAAAAATATATTAATCAGATCACTTTTGTTATAACAAGGAGTTTATAATTTTTATAAATTTTCATCTTTTGTACATTTCAATAATTTTGCTAGAAATGGTGAAATTGGTGATGAAAAGGAATATCGCTTTAAACCCATTAATAAAGTCAAAAAATATGAGCTCAGTTTCAGAAACAATTAAAGAACCAATAACCATAATACAAAGAAAGAAAGTCGGCAGTTTTCGAGGAGGGTAAAAATCCCTTAATTATAAAATCCCAAATTTTATTTCATATAGTTTAATAGGCTTCTTCCTCGGTACAACTATAGCATCTTATTATGGCTACTATTATTTATTGGGGGATTATCAAACTGCAAAGTCTTTCTTATTAGACTCTATTAATAAGTTGAAAAATTCGAGTGACAAATTAAATGAATATACCATGCAAATCGAGTTGCTCAAAGAAGAGATTATTAATTTGAAGAAGAATTCGGTTTCCTTGAATGATGTAGAGACTATTAGAAGGGATTTCCTCAAAGTTATTGTAATCATCATTATAATTGTTATTTGGATTTAGAATGGTGTTAATACGGATATTTTGGACTTGAAATCTAAATTCAACGATCTTGGTATCTCTTTTATTGTTTAATATTTGATGTTTAGATAAAGATGTAGGTAGCCTTATCAGGAATTCTAAGAACATTTAAACTTTTCAATTTGATTAAATGACCATTATAAACAACATTCCTTTTTAATTGCTATACTTATTGCATCCAGCAGACTGGTGTCGATATTAGCTTGGTTATTTGAATTAATTGTATTGACAATTAATTGCCTATTTTATTAGTTCTTGGTATTATTTAGAAAACTACAAAAACACCTAAACATTTTTATTAAACACTCTTATCTTTATTTACAATACTCCGTAGGACTCGATAATACTAATATTTAATCGACCCATTTTATTTATTCATCCATCATTTTATATACTGCATTTGTAAATGCGTTTTTACTTGTATGCAGGGAAATCTTGACTTAACCATGTTGGTGTTTTCTCTCTAAATAAGGCAAAAGTGTTCTAAAAAACAAACACATTAATGGAATTCAACAAATGCCATCTTTATCTTTTAATGTTCGCCTAAAACCTGTTCCCATTTTTGCCTCAATCAGAAAATTTCATAAAACCAAGATGTTTTGGCAATACAACGTATTCCCAGAAAGCAAGCTACAGAAGCTAATAAACCAACTAGAATCACCTGAAAGCTCAACAGAAGAACCTGAACCAACATTAGAAGATTTTTTAGAAGAAGAAGAAATATTATCGAAATGCAAATCCTTGAATTCGAAATTAATGCTCATGTATCCTCACATACCCCTCCATCTCGCACTAAACATTCCTTATTTGGTGTTAGGTTTTGCAAAGAGGAGAATGTGATAAAGTTAATTGATTATGCGAAAGGTCGCCAATATTTCGAAAATTATAAAGAAAAAGAAGCTATGTCACCGCCGGAATTTGTAGCTCAAAACTTACCCACCTCATCCTCCATCATATTAGCTACCTTACCATCCTCTTCAAAAACTTCTATCGATGATGTAATGAAACATGAAGAAGCTGACACTAAGGAATTAAAGTAACTTCAAATGTAATCTTTCGAATATAGTCGATTCCAAATTATCAGTTGCGAAATCCTTACCGCCGATTTATGGCCCTTATACGACGTTATGGTCCAAGATAGTCAATTAGATGCTTTGTTTTGGTTCTTACAATTAGATTTCATGAAGCTCGATCATTTAAATCTCACCTCTCTATTGATGATGAATTTCTCTAAAATAGCATCTTCTTTATTAGTCAAGATGCCTCAAGTAACTCCACACAAATATTTGAACATTTTGTTTTGTGTTGGTGGTTAGACGAAATGGTATTTTGTGAAAAATCCAATGTTGATTGATCGAATCTTTACGTTATTTGACTATGCGCCAATATCCGATATACTAATCAAATTAATAGCGGCACCTTGCGACCCACAATTACAATCGGCGGCTGACTCAACTACTAATTTAGAAGAAACTGCATCGACTAGGGCGCCAGATCTAGGCAAGGAAGATTTATTTAATAAGGTATCTTTGTGAAACGAGATGTTTTATAGTGGATCGCGAAGATGAATATTATTCCTTTATCTATTGAAAAATTGAGTCCTAAAGAAACACCTCATGTAATATTCCACCTTATCATCTGTTGGGGTTTGTTTAGGTTCATGAGATTGCAAATACGCTGTTATTAGATATTATTACTCTAGTGAATTCCATGCAATTCGATAATAATTTGTCGAATAGCTTTCATTCCTTCTCTTTCTCAAGAAAAACCAATGCATCCTTCATCTTATTCTTAGATCTCCTTACGTATAACACCCTTCCTACCTACAACACTTGATTTTTATTTATAATAGTAAATCAAATATGGATCGTCTTATGCATCATGTTTTGGAACAAGATGCTCTTAATTGGAAATCATCAGTGAAGAATATCGTGCCTATATTTGTCGACTTATTGAAGAAATATATCATGTATCACCACAAACCCTATAAATTTTGTAAAGGGATAATCCAAATTATCCTGAATATAATCATTCTTGTTTTGTGGATTTGTTAAGAGTTATTTTAGCTAATATGAAACGCCTCCTCTCAATTATCATACAATTTGAGCCTTTAAAAGTATACATATACTCTCTCATAATGTAGATTACTAATACAGTGGGCACTTTTGTGCCTTTAGGCTTGGTGAGGTTAAAGATTGTGGAATTAGTCCTTGGATTTATCAAATGTGTGAAATGTATGCAATATAACATATTTAAACTAACCTTATCTTCAACTGCTGATTCTATGGCTAGCCTTTCTTTAGACCAAAGTCAGATTTCTGTATTATCTAATGATACTTCTTATATTCGTATCATCAAAATTGGTTTGGAATTAACTGAATTGATACAAAAAACTCACTTATTTGATACTCTAATGGTATATCCCTTAAATATAATCTTTTTCTTGTGATAGGATTTGTTTTTCCAATTCAAGTGTAATAATTTATTACATGCTTTGGTTTTTGATTTGCTTCATTTGTTGCTTAATCTTCCTTTAGAAGACCCGCAAGTTAAAGAGGACGATAAGTCGAAATATCTAGCCGATAATTGGAACTTATTAATATCAGTATCTTTTCCCTTAGAGGTTTAATTTGTGTAGTTATTTTCAGAAACGAAGCTCATCCAGCGAATATTAGAAGCCTACACTCTCAACAAGCAAAATCAGTACACCTTCCAATTTTTGATTTATAGGGATGGGATAAAGAATAAGTCCGATCCTTATATGGGCTATTTGTTCTTGATTTCAGATGAGATTGTGAAGTTCTTAGATCGTGCTACTGATGCTCAAATCAAACAAATTTATGGTACTCCAACCCTACAATCCCTAAAACCGGTGTTATAGAATTTAGTGGCGATAAAACCATGGATTTATGGCAAATGCACGTTGTTAAGGTGCATAACGAGACTAAAGTCATTAATGAAAAAAGTTTGGGGGATGTTAAAGGTTTATTTGGCGAGAGACAGATTTTTAATGATTTCGGGAATGAAAAAGTATTTGATGATGAAGAAGATGATGACTTAGAATATCAAATTGAAAATGATAGATTTCAACCGTGGTCTCAACAAGAAGAGGACGATTTTTATGATGAGAATTATGGTATCCCCTTACTCGCTTATTGATTTTGATTAGATAGGGGACATTTTGATGGTAGAACTTTTGATAATTTCGAACATCAATATACGTTTAATGGCCAATATCCGTCTTTTACTTTTGATGAAAATGACAGGTACTTCCCTCGTTTGTGATTTGTGTAGTCAGTCAGATCATTTGGATAATAATTATTCGGATCAAAATGCAGATTAAGTGTATAGATTTTTTAATATAATTTAATCATAACTCACGTTAGAAATCGTCTTTATGCCGACATCTATTTTTGGAAAATATAATTTTGATGCCAACATTTTGATAACAGATCAAATTAAAATATATTGGTTTGTAATTTATTATAAAAAGTATGGGATGTGAGGACTAATTTTTACCCCCTGTTAAAATTTTTTTTTAACCCTTGCAATTTACGTAATGAGAATAAAGAACGAAGAATTATTAAGAAAATATAAAATAAAAAGGTGGAAACAATGATATGTTCACATCCTGTTAGAATGATTTAAAAAACGTGAAATGCTCAAAAAAGCATGTAGAAAACGGCAACCACTAACAAGAAGTGGTTTAATTTATATCAAACTAGATATAACAACTATTTTAGCTTAAAAATAAGCTTATTATATTCTTTTATTTTACTTTTTATTTTTCGAAATTAATTGCAAGGTTAAAATTTTTTTTCGACAGGGGGTAAAAATTAGTCCTTTTAACCAAAAGTATGTTTGTATCGAATGGACCGTAGTTTATACATGTAAAATTGACTTTTTTTTATTTTTCTTCGATTTGATTCCAATTTTTCTCAAATCGTGTTGCAAGTTTCTTATACACTGCCCGTCAAAAGTAATTCAGTGTTTGGGAAATTCGAACTTAAATGGTAATTCATGAATGAGTAAGANGTCAAAAGTAATTCAGTGTTTGGGAAATTCGAACTTAAATGGTAATTCATGAATGAGTAAGACTTCAAGCAAGACAATACTCATATAATAAATAGATACAGCCTTTGTCTATAACATGTCCAAATATTATAGATATGTATTAAATATTGATAGAGATATGATTACTCAAAGTTGAAAGTAGGTGATTCAGTGTTTTGTCAAATTTTTTAAAGTTATAAAATTTTCATTCTAGAACATTCTAAAATACCGCAAAATTGTCCGTTTTTATTTCAAATCGTTAGAAAATGGTGTTAAGGATTATTTTTTATGACAAGAAGAACATTGAAGAAAATTGAAACAAGAATTAACGAACTTGCTTTCAATTGAAAATCTTCAAGAAAAATAGCTGAAATTGTTGGAGTTTCAAAAGCAACACTGTCCAGAGTAATAAATAGAGTTGAAAAATACTCCAGAGTCTATAATAGGTCGTCCTCTGGACTTAGATGAGTATGATGAAAAATATATTGGAAGATTAGCAACAAGTGGTAAATGCTCCACCTCTAAAGAAATACAGCGAGAACTCAAGACCTATGTAGAAATATCCGCCTCTTCGAGTACCATAGTGCGCATATTAAAAAGTAGCAACATCGTATCTAGATACAAAAAGAAATGCACACAATTAAAAAAAATCTCATCGTCGAGCAAGATCAGAATTTGAAAAAACACACTGAAATTGGGAAAAGAAGGACTGGGATATGGTTATATGGTCAGATGAGACTAAAGTAAATCTAGAGTGATCTGATGGATGTGATAGAACTTTCAGAAAAACCGTGGAACCACTCAGAGATCACAATATTACTCAATCAAAAAAAAGTCGGTGGTGTATCAATTATAGTTTGAGGATGTATGCTTTCATCAGGTGTTGGGTGTCTTTGTAGAATTGATGGCAATGTTAATGCTGAGATATATGAGAGTATTCTGGATGACGAGCTGATGTATACAATTGACTTGTATGGCTTGGACAAATCTAAAATTGTCTTTCAAAATGACAATGCGTCCTCTCATACCGCTTCAAGTATAAAAATGGTTCAAAAGAAACGAAATAAAGGTAATGAGATGGCCTGCACAATCTCCTGACCTTAACCCAATTGAGCATCTATGGGATCATATGAAAAGAGAGCTAAAAATTCGACCACCATGTAAAGACAAAGATGAACTTTGGGAGAGAATTCAAGATATATGGAACAATATTTCAGCTGAAGTATGACTTAAGCTTGTTAGTCAATGCCTAGAAGACTCGAACAGATCAGAAAAACCAAGGTCAGGCACAAAATCTATTGATTTTTCATTTTTTAAAAAAATCGTCAAAACACAGAATCAACTACTTTCAACTTTGAGTAATTATATCTCTATCAATATTTAAACATATCTATAATATTTGGATATGTTATAGACAAAGGCTGTATCTATCTACCATATGAATATTTGCTTGCTCGAATTCTTACTCATTCATGAATTACCATTTAAGTTTGAATTTCCCAAACACTGAATCACTTTTGACGGGTAGTGTANATTCTTACTCATTCATGAATTACCATTTAAGTTTGAATTTCCCAAACACTGAATCACTTTTGACGGGTAGTGTATTAGGGCGTTCCGCGCAAAGAGACACTAGAACTTTGTTTAATTACCTCTTTAATAATATATTAATAATATCAATTCTTTTAAATTTATTTATATATACTACAAGCTTTATTTATAAATAAAAATATATTGAATATTATCATGAATAGCTTGCAAAAATTAAATGATTCAATTCCAGATAAAGAAAACGGATTTTCATCAAGTTTGGCGTAATCCTGGGACACAGTTCTGAGATAATTCATAAAGAATCAGTAAAATCAGTTGGAAATAGTGCCTATAAACTAAATACAGTCAAACTTTTAGTTACTAAGCTTAAAATAAGCTACAATGTGGTCGAAGCTATTCGAGGAGACGATACAAGTGATGTCTCGAAGAAAGAAAATGTAATAGATAAAATTAAATGATTTTTTTCCTAAACTAGAACATGGTCTTGCCTCGAACTTTTCACTAGGTGAATTGTAGTAAAACAACAGTATTTCGATATTTAACAGAAGATTTACAAATGAAAAAATTATTAACTAAATGGGTACCTCATTTTCTGACGGACGAACAAAGAGAACATAGATTGTTGGCATTTAAAAACAATATGCAACTCTTATCGAGACAAAATAACTTAATTAATCTAACTTTGGCAATAGATGAAACTTGGGTATCTTTATACATGCAACCCCAACATGACCAGATCCGATCTTGGAGAAATAAGAATAGATACCCACCTGAATTTGTACTTCAATCTAAATATGAAAGAAGAGAATGCTAATAGTTAAATGGATTTTCAAAGTGTTGCTTATTGGAAGCTCTGTGCTCCTAAAGAGACTGTAATTTCAGAGGTCTATAAAAACTTCCTAGTTGAATTATTAGACAAATGGTTACCTGATAAGAAATTCAAGGTACCTATAATATTTCATGATAATGCTAGGCCGCATAAATCTAAATCTTATAAAGCAGTACTTTATTGATGAAAAATTCGGGTTTGAGATCACCCTCATTATAGCCCTGATATTAGCCCACCTGATTTCATTTGTTTTGGGCAATTAAAGAGAAAGTTAAAGGAAAACATTTATGATTATTGGAATGAACTAGAAATTCAGCTAGAAAGTGCAATTCAGGAGCTTAATGCTAAAGGATTTATGAATGGTATCCAGAAGTTACCCGAAAGATGGAGAAGTGTAATAGATGCAGAAAGTTCGTATCTATAAACATGCTAATTTTCAACTTTATGTCTTTTATAGTAAATCTTTCATATTATTTTTTTCGAGTGTCTCTTTGCTCGGAACGCCCTAATATGAAACTTTAAAAATGCAAACTGGTAAAAACATACAAATATTACGTACGGACAATGGTACTGAGTCACTTCTAAAGCGTGCAAAGAATTTTTAGAAAGAAAAGGAATCTTGCATGGATTGACTAGCGTGTACACACCTGAGGAAAATGGTATCTCAGAAAGGGTAAATAGAACACTTAATGATGGTCCAAGAACATTACTTAATAATGCAAAGTTACCTAACGAATACTGGAAAGAGGCTATAGCAACCATGTGTTTCTTAAAAACAGGGTTTCACATAGCCAAATAAAGAGTTCAATCCTTTCGAAATCATGTTCAAAGAGAAGGTCAATTTGAAAAACCTTAAAATGTTTGGTTGTGTAGCGTACGCTCATGTTCCTAAAAATGTTCGAAATGATAAGTTTGGAAGCAGAAACTAAAATTACATTTTTATTGAGTACAATTTAAACAGAAAAGGCTACAACTTATTGGATATTAAAAACAATAATACTGTATGTTCTTCTAGTGTCAAATTCTTTGAAAATGAATTTATTGGACACGATACCAATAAAAAACAAGAAACTAATTTGGACATTACGCAAGAAGAAACAATTTCAAATGCGATATAGAACATGCAAATTTCAAAAGGACTTCAAACTGAATGCGTACAAAATCAAGACACTGAAGTTGAAATTAGTATAGTGAATGATACTATGTTGCAAACTGAACAATAGTCTAGCGGAACAAGAAGATCATCTAGATTAAGAAATAATAATTACAACTTCAAGGAAGATGAACATTTTTATTTTTGCAGTGAATCTAAAAATTATGCGGACGCCATTCATTCAAGTCAATCAAGCCAATGGAAAAAGGCTATAAACAGTGAACTAAATTCATTAAAAGATAATGATACTTGGGATATCGTACGCAGACCTTGTGATAAAAATGTTATTAAAAACATGTGGATTTTTCGTACAAAAGAAAATACAAATAATCCTGAGAATATTTTTAAAGCGCGTGTGGTGGTTAAAGGGTTTTCTCAGGTTGAAGGTCTGGATTATAATGAAATTTGTGCTCCAGTACTTAAAGCAAAAACCTTGAGACTGCTTTTAAGTATTGTTGTACACTATGAACTGGAGGTACACCAAATGGACTTTTGCACGGCTTTTCTTAATGGTGAGTTAGAGGGAGAATTATACATTGAATTTCCTATGGGTTTAAATGGTGGACACAGTAACGACATGGTTTTTAAACTGAAGAAGTCTCTTTACGGACTTAAACAGAGTCTAAGATGTTGGAACATTAATTTGACTAATGTACTAGTAAAAATGGGGTACAAAAAAAACAAGATGGACACTTGTTTATTTTACAAAGACAAGTCGTTCATTGCTGCGTACGTAGATGATTTAATAATTTGCGACATAAGTGTACAAGAAATTGAAAAAATCAAAGTCAAATTTAAAAATGAATTTAAGATGACTGATCTTGGTGAATTGAATTACCTTTTGGGTATTGAAATAGAACGCAACAGAATGGAGAAAAGCATTAGTGTACACCAAAGAAAATATAGCGAACATATTATAAACAAATACAATATGCAAGATGCAAAAACTGTACACTACCCGTCAAAAGTGATTCAGTGTTTGGGAAATTCAAACTTAAATGGTAATTCATGAATGAGTAAGAA